>JAPYZC010012333.1:0-12459 GCA_030522665.1 Ichneumoninae sp. A BG-2022a
AATAACATAATTTTCATATACGGATGTCTTAATTTTCAATGCCATCACCGGTAATTTTAATATACAGGTATTGCATTTAAGACTAACTTATTAAAATTCGAATACAATGCATATGAATTCTAATTTCACATACCGAGATTGTATATTTAATGAAACTTTGTATATTAAACGTGTTGTAAATTTCATAACATTTTTTACAGTGTGGAAACATTTATAAACCAGTTGTAGATTCAATAAAGAAATCATGGTTCGTTATGGAAAAAAAAACATTAAAAAATAGTCAATATCAATACCGATGACATAGGTAAAAGCTGGACGAGTTCCTCACCTGCCTCTCGACTTTCACGACCCTCGAAGCAAGACTGATCTTCGAGGCGTAAACGTCCCTCGCCTTCGAGCCTTGCTTCCCGAGAATCTGGTCTAATCTAAGCAAAAACATTAGAGAAAAATCGTTCGTTCCGTCTTGCAGGAGTTTGCATTTTTTCTATTGACTTTTGTTGTTGCTTTCTTTATTTTTTTTCTCTCTCTTTTTATAAATTTCTTTCTTTAACAATAATAATATGTGAGTGTGGAAAAAAATTAAGAAAAGAAAGACAGGCAAGCAGAGGACTATGAAACTAATGTGCATTGTGTGTATGGATAATATATATATATATATATATATATGTATCTATATGTATATATATATAATTCGACTAAACCGTACGAGCGACAGCAAGGCAGACAAGCAAATGATGGAGATATTTTAACTATAAAAAACAACGTGCAACGGGATTCGCAATTTATTTCGGTGATGCTTGTGACACGTGGCGTGCCGGTGCTTATCCAGCTAATCGATTAATCAATGCGAATAGTTAATCGACAATCGGTCAGTGTCTCGGGCCGGGTAATCTGTCCGGAATTTTTTTCATCGAGGTCTCGTCGCGTCGCACAATTTTGTCCTGTGGCTGTCGATCGTAGTAGAATTTTGCCCAAACCTTTTTTGCGTCAGACTAAAAATAAAAAAAAAATTGATTTTTTTTTTCACGCCATCTACCGAACATCGGAGCGTGTCTCGTTCGAAACGATTCGTGAAGAGTTATACAGTGGCGGGGGGTGGTTGTTGCATTTGCCCGCGTGGCAGGAGGGCACCTTTAGGGTGAGTAATGTGTATGAAGCTTTGATGGCGGTTGCTCTAAATTATTGCCGAGGGAAGTACCTCGTTGTGTGGGGATGTTGAATGGGAAGAAAAAAAAACCACAACTTTCGCGAAATGCTTGTCGGCGACGACAACGGCGACGGGGGGGGTGGGGGGTGGTGGGTAAAGAGGAAAAAAAGAGTTAAATAAACGGGGGTCGGACGAACTGACAGACGCAAATAATTCCAACGAGAGCCGGGGTTGATGAGACGAAGTGGAAGCTGAAGGGAACAATGTACATTGGGGTGCTTAAGCTTCGTTCATTAGCGATGGATTATTTTTATATTATTTTTATATTACTTTTGTGAGAAAAAAAAATTTGTTTGCTTGAAAAAAAAAAAAACGTCGAATGTCGAAGGAATGGAACTGTTCATTGCCAAAATTGTTTACGGGGCGAAGAATCATGGTGCACTGAAGCTTCGCTGTTTTTTTAATTATTCGTATACTTTTTTGAAACCAAAAATTGAATTTTTTTGTTTGTTTGAAAGAAACGTGGGATATCGAAGGAATATAATTGTTCATTGCCAAAATTATTACGGGACGAAGAATCATCGTGCGCAGAAGCTTCACTGTTTTTCTTTTTTTTATTGTTCGTAAACTTTTTTCCATTATTATGTTTTTTTCTTCTCTATTGTATGCAGATATTGTATTGACTGAAGTTTGCAGTATTTAGTTGTTATTTCGATGACTCGGTAAAGAGACGAATTATGAAACGAAATATATATATATATGTAAATATATATTCAAAACAAACAAAAAAAATGTATGTAAAAAACTCAACATAGGTACTCTCGGTCTAATTAAGGTACCTGAACTGCAGGTTTCGTACGCGATTCAGTAGATCCGCGTGCCCAGAGCTGTACTGTTCGATCACGTCCTTGACGTCGTAAGGTTTCAGAGCTTCTCTGAACTTCTTGCGGGCCACGAAGTACTTCAGCTGCGAAGTACACAGCACAGGCCGTACATACGTTTTTCAAACTACACATTTCTTCATATATCAAAAAATTATATTGATTTTTATTTCTTTTTTTTCAACTTTTAAAAAAGTCTCGAACTTTAATATAAAAAAAAGACAATTGACAAAAAAAAAAACAGGTGAACGCGCGTGAAAACGTGCGTTCGCGTGTTTTTTTCTGAATTTTTCCACGGACGCGAATCCTCCCTCCGATTTAAAAAAAAGTGATCATAAAACAAAAACGGAGGTGGAGATGCGTCGAGGACTGGCGCTCGTGGAAAATGAATATACTTCATGAACATTTGGACACAACACACACAAATTAATGTACGGTCGTATGGTCGTATAAAGCGGGCAAGCAATTTCAGATTTTACTCGAAAACTTTACTTCCACCCGGCCGATATCGAAGGTTCGAGCTTGCGACGATTTTCACATGGGATCGGACACTTTTTCACGGCTCTCCTTTCCTTCAATTCGTTAACTCTCTACCTCGTGAGGTTGTTTATTTTTCTTTAATTAATTCACCTTTGCTTTAACTCTACTTAACTGTCCATGGACGAGCGACACTGATCAACGGGACAAATCTGGGTTCGAATAGGATATTAATTGTTCAAAACAACAGACGCGTGACGCGTCATGCACGGAGGCTTTCGTACCTCCCTAGAAAAAAAAACCAAATGAACAAACAACAAATATTCGTCTACAAAGAGTAGGAAACTGTTTTTTTCCTTAGGCCGAAAAATCGGCAAAATAAATTCTGTGTGTCGCTGATCTGTCCGATCGTTGGGCCGGTGAGGAAAACTACAGGCGAGTAGAAAACGAGTATCGGAGTACACAGTTCTACGCGTGACGTGGTCATCGGCAAGATCCCGAGAAGTAACACACACGAAGATCGATCGTTCGGGAGCGTTTTTTCGTTTTTGTACGGAGATGAGGCAAAACCGTGATAGACAGAAAGTTTGGTTTCTCTTTATAATAACTTCACCTCCACCTCGCGAAGTTGTTTATTTTTCTTTAATTTATTCACTTTTGCTTTAAGGGAATACGTCACATGGTGGCCGTTTGTTAATGGCACGGGGTGGTGAAAAAAAATGTTTTTAGCTATGACTGAGGCCTAAATATCTATCCATATACAGGTTCGAAACTCCTTCAACTGGTAATATCTTCGAAAATCTATGGGCGTAGCTCAATTTTATTTTTCAAATTCATTCCTGATAACGCTGTAATGTTAATTTAGGAAAAAAATCTAATAAAGTAGTCTGGAAATATATATATATAGGGTAAAAGTGGTGAATATGGCCCACCCCGATTAACACGTAAATCAATGGACCGGTCCATATTCCCCACCTTTACCCTATATATTTTTAAAAAGAATGTTGCTTTTCACGCGAGACTATGTGAAGCTCATGTTAATTAAGACAATTTCCAATTAAGACAATTCCAAATCTCAGAATCCATTTGGTGAAAAAATGATTAGAAATTCTTTTAAAAAGTCTCATTCATTGCTTTACAACACTTGATTGATTTTTAGTCCCAGAAGTAGAAAAGGCGCTGTGTGACGTATTCCCACAACTCTACTTAATTCCCGATGGACGATCGACACTGATCATCGGGACAAATCAGGGTTCGAATAGGATTTTAATTTCTCAAAACAACAGATGCGTGGCGCGTCATGTAAGGCTGTACGAACCTCCCTAGAAAAAAACCAAACGAACAAACAACAAATATTAATCTACAAAGAGCAGGAAACCGTTCTATCTCTAGTCCAAAAAATCGGCAACATAAATTCCATCCGTCGCTGATCTGTCCGATCGTTGGGCCGGCGAGGAAAGCTCCAGTCGAGGACAAAACGTGGTCATCGGCAAGAAGATCCCGAGAAGCAACGCACACGAAGATCGATCGTTCGGGAGGGTTTTTTTGCGTTTTTGTACGGATATGAGGAAAAATACCGTGATACACAGAACGGGGTTTAACGTGTGAGAGCCGGGGAGACTCGGGGGCTTCGCTCGGGCAAGGTGGTTCGTGCATTCCTCGAGAAGCTTCCTGTCAACGTTGGAAGATAATTAAACAGGAAGCCAAGGGAGCGAGGAAGATGGAGGACAGAAGAAAAACGAAAAGTGGGTCGTCCGTAATCGATCTGCTCCAGGCGCGGGGCCGGAGGGGCGCCGGTACGAAGTTGGTAGTTATTCCACGTCCGCAGCACAATTTCGTAGCATCGTGCCACAGGGCTGCTATTGTCATTCCTGTTCGCTGTCTTCATCATCATTATCATTCCCAGTTTGTTTTCCTTTTTTTCCCCCACTCTCTCTCGTTCGTCGCGATCTTTCCTCGCGGATAACGCGAGAATGGGGGGGGGGGGGGGTATCGGTAGCGGCCCGTCATCTCTCTGTCCTACGTATCGCATCCGAGGATTCGGCCGATATTAACGTGCCGCGCTAACTGGGTCACGTTTGTATAACTCCGGGGAATTAATGCAACGTGAAACGCGGATTGGGGGGGGGGGGGGGGGTGGGGGGAAAGGTGCGGGGGGCGGGCGGGGGGGCACTGTAGCTTTAAGGTCAGAGGGCAAGTTCGCTGTCCTGGTGCATCGTCACGGCTGCTCTAGTAACGTCAGGCCTCTCGGATAAAATATTTTTTTTTTGTTGTTGTTGTTTTTTTTTTTTTGCTGTTGTTTTCACACAACCCAAGTTATTTTACAGTATAGATGCTGCGTCAAGATTTACACATATACATATGTATAGTTTACGTGTGTGTTTATATATATATCAATATATATATAGATTGTAGAAATATGCTCTGTATATGGTATATTGTATACATGGTTTAGGTGCGACGAAATTATTATCGCGTGTGTGGTATATATATATATGTGTGTAATCGCTAGATAAAATGTGGTGCTCATAGTATATATATATATATATATGTCACAGACTCACAGATATACAGAGATATGTATATAGTAACATTAACTGCTAAACATGCGTAGTTTCTGGTTTTTTCTGTTTTGATTTTTTTTTTTAAATTTTATGACGAGATCACACGTGATTATGGAGGAGAGTTAGAGATTGTACGATCTACTCGTTCGAGAGACTGAGGTGAGTTTCAGAGATATCGAAGCTTTGGTCCTTGAAAAAAAAAAAAAAAAAACGAACCCAATTTGGAGTAAAAATTAGCTCGGACGAGGGCACACTGGACGAGCATCGAAAGATCGAGGGCAATTAAGAATTTATTGAAGCGATCTTTCTAAATCCGTTACCGGAGATCGCGATGGAGTCGAGATACAGAGATAGCGATTAATCCATTATAAATATCGCGAGTCGGGGGTGAGAGCGTAATTGAGAGTGACGTTCCGTGAAATAAATCAGGAGGTTGGCTGGGAAGAAAAAAAAGAGAAAAAAAAATTCGAGGGTGGAGAGCGCGTTGTTCGTGGCTCGTTCTCCGCTGCGCACCCCGGGAGCTTGTACGATCAAATAAATCCTCGACTCTCGACGATAGACTCGACAACGCACGATGGGCAATCGCGTACGGTACGGAGGACGAAGATTGAAGAGGGTGTAAAATAAAAATCTTCGAGGGTGGTCCTGGAACACCCCGGACGAGCTCGACGGGTCACAGAAACAACTCGGAAACGTTCTCGTTACGTACGTGAAAACAATTTATTTTATTTTATTTTTAATTTTCTTTTTTTTTTTCATTGAAATAAAAAATTAAGAAAGAACGATCACGATCACGATAAATAATAAAGAAGAAGAAGAAGACCCAATCTCTACGTACTACAAACAGTGATGATGATGGTAAAAAAAAGAGAGAAACGAGCACAGGCACGTATCTTTTCACTCGTGGGATACCTATTTTGAATATTTTTCACGCGGCTGATGAGGTCGACGTGGCCTGCGCTGTACTGCTCGATCACGTCTTTAACGTCATACGGCTTCAGAGCCTCTTTGAACTTGCGTCTTGCCACGAAGTACTTCATCTGATACGACAAGCACACACACCAAGTCAATTAGAGTCGGGCTCTTTGATGGCATGAATACTCTCCGGCGTCGAAGCGAATAATAATACTAATATAGTCGACGACTTATATGTGTACGATACATCATTGCTATTGCTAAATAGCGCCCTCTAATAAAAAAAATACTTGTAAATTCATTGCGTTATACTTGTGACTTCATTGTATGATGAAGCTGTAGAATGCGAGATTTAAATGGACACGAGTCGATCGTGCGCGAATCTAAAATCTTCTCTTTTTTTAAATTAATTTATTTATAATTATTTTTTACTTTTCGTTAAAATGTGATCCGGAGAGAACGAGATTGAGAGATTGCATCCCTTTGGGCCCAAGATTGAGGCACTCAATTTTCAACTTTCATTCGTCGTTCGCAAACACTCTCAAGCAAGTGAAACAATCGCAATTTCGTCGATGATTCAGCCCTTCGCCTTGTCATTTAAAAAAATTAATTGCCGATGTGGAAGGACGGTTTAAAATTTCAGTTTTTATTTTTTAGTTATCAATGTGGACACGCTTTTGAGTGCGATACAAATCGATGACCACATGTCGATTGCGGCTTTTGGATTTTTTTCGGGTCTGCTGTACTGTGCGTTGATAGTTGTGAAAAATTCATCCATTTATAACTTTTAAACTTTCTGTACGCTCAGGCCAGAAGCGAAGTGATGAATTTGTTTTTAATCAAATCCACTATTTATTTTTCAATTCGGAGCGCTAATGAAAAAAATATATATATCTATATTGTATTTGTGTGTTTGTCGAATGCGAAATGTTCCTGCAAGCATGAACTCTTTGCTTTTCCACGAGCGTACAAGCGATGAGAGGAGGAGGGAGGGCAACCTGGATAAATAACTCCTCAACTGCGTTTTTTCATTTCAATTTTACCCTGATATGACGAACACGTGTATCGGGCGACTGTTTGACCGATAAAATATGTTTTGGTAAATTTAAACATTTCCCGTCCACAAAACATCGACAATTTATTTTTTTCTGATTTTTCCAAATTTTTCTTTATTTTATAATTTTCCTTTATTCAACGATCGCACTTTTCACTAAAAGAAATTGTGGAAGCTTTTGAACAAGTAATGTTTATCAAATGAAAAAACCTTTATTTTTATTTACCATTTGCTAGACAGTTTAGTGAGCCGGTCGACAAGCAATTTTTTTTTCAATTAATCGACATTTTCTCCGTGGTTGTAAAAACTCCGCATGTATATATCACATACGTTTGGACGGCGAGGTGCGCCTTTGTTCGAGGAGAGTGGGGCAAAACGGTTTATTTATGATCAATTGTTTCCGGAAAATAAAAAAAATGCATCTCAAAAAAGTGGACACGGGTTCGTTTTGCCCCGCTTTTCCCTAGGGCCGGAGATGCCGAGAGAGCCGGTATTGGAAAGCCATTACCCCATCGATCTAATCCTCCCACATACGCATAACTCTCTCTTTCTCTCCCTAACCTCGCAGCAAACATATGTACACATATACACATACATATGGAGTTGGGTTTCATTGCTAACAACGTACAAGCCGGAAGTGGCGACGCATCGCCGGATTGAGGTCTTTTTCGAAGCTCCGGTATGTGCCCTCAATGTACCGATACGTTATGTATATGTACTTCAGCTTGCTTGCTTTTCGTTCCGCTTGCCGAGAGTATAAAAGTTCAACAACATCGTTACCGGAAGCGTCGACGGGGGTGGGGCTGGCTAGCTGTGCAGGAAAGTTCTCATCGATGGAACTCTGCTATACCGACCGCTGAGAAACAGAAGGGCCTATCGCAAGTAATTTAAAATGTAAAACAACGTAGGATACGCCCTTTTGCTTTCACTCGTTCACTCGCTATTCCATCAGTCGGAGACCTCCTTTGCTCTCATAGTTTTCTCTCCATGTCGTTCTCTCGTTATCCTTTCACTCACCGGGCATTTTTCCCACGCGAAACTACGTGCGACTCAGGCTGGTCGAAAAACGTCACTCAAAACGCAAAAAAAAGAAGCGCCCAAACTACCATTAAATTTTGAGCAATGTAAACAAAAAAGATGAACTCTGTATATTTTCATGAAATTGATACGACATCTCGACCCGCGAGGTCATTGCAATTATAGTTAGCGCGAAATGATTGTTTAAAAAAAATTTAATATAAGGCAAGAAAGCGATCGTGAAAAATAGCGTATAATTTCTCGAGTGTAGTTCTCTTGCCTCGAATGTCTTCGTGTACGCTCGATACGTACGTTACTCGTCGTATGCGTAATGCGCTTTCCATACCACGACGATTGCGACGTGATACACAGGGCAAGTCTAGAGTACATTAGGACGGTTTTAAGATACACAGCTTAATAAATTATTTTCTTTTAAATCCCCTTCCTCACGTTATACCTACAATCGAACTAACGACGAGGAGACAGACAGAGAGACAGATAGTAACACATATCACATGTTTCAATCGAATAATTTCACATAGTATATGTATAGATTCGGGTGTACGGATATCTCGCGATATGAACATTTTAAAGGACAACGACTCACCTTGCGGATAGCTCGGATAGCTGTTTTGTGCTGATTGGTCAGGTGAACGCACCGAGGCTCTTCTTCCTCGTCTGGCAAAAATTTAAAATTAAAAAATTTGAAACATCTGTTTCTTTTAATTACACACTGAGAGAAGCATCTCGGAAAAACTACCAGGTCGTATGGTAAATTTCACCCAGACAACATGGTGCACAAAGCGCCACCACTTGCGATATGTAAAATTTTCAAAAGGGCTATAACAATTTTGACCCTACCCTTATGGTAATTTGTTCCAGAAGGCGGGTCGGCAAAGTTTGACGTATCTGCCTTAGAATTTTGTGGATAAAACTATCACTCTATGGTGGATAAAACTATCACTCTATGGTGGATGAAACTATCACTCTATGGTGGATAAAACTATCACTCTATGGTGGATAAAACTATTACTCTATGGTGGATAAAACTATTACTCTATGGTGGATAAAACTATTACTCTATGGTGGATAAAACTATTACTCTATTGGATAAAACTATCACTTTATCGTGGATAAAACTACCACTCCATCGTGGATAAAACTATCACTCTATCGTGGATAAAACTATCACTCGATCGTGGATAAAACTATCACTCGATCGTGGATAAAACTATCACTCTATCGTGGATAAAACTATCACTCTATCGTGGATAAAACTATCACTCGATCGTGGATAAAACTATCACTAAAAATGTCGTGCATTAAAACTGGAAATTCTGTGGATTAAAACTGAGAATTTCGTGGATTAAAACTGAGAATTTCGTGGATTAAAACTGAGAATTCCGTCGATCAAATTTCTTTATACATAAAAAAATGTTGATCGACATAATATGTCGGTATACCATACAAACCTTAAACAAGTGGTTCGCGCTTGCGACACCACCGATTACCATATTTTCTAGTAAAATTATCTGCGAACGCGAAAATTACCATATTTTCTAGCTGAATATGCTAAGTTTAATAAGAATGTTTGCCAGGATGTCGCTCTAGTTCCCATATACCTGAAAGTTTCGTCGGTTTTTATCAGATTTATGGTAATGTCAACCAGATCCTTCTCTCAGTGCAACACTTTCTCTCCTCACATACTTCGTATGTAACGAGAAATTAAAAAACAAATTATTAATTTTCAAAAATAAAAAAAATAACTGTTGACGACGTTCCAAAAATGTGTCGAACTAACCGTCGGAATTTTTCTTCGACAACGCCGTTTCGGCCACCGAATCCTCCGAGTAACTTGCGTTAAGATTTTTCGTACCTATCGCCGTCTCGTTGTTGTCGTTGCAGTTGCCGTGATTGTTGTTGCTTCCGCCTGTTCGTAAAAGTGCTAAATTTTAAAACGTCGAAAAGCTATTCACGTCGAGCCTGAAACGTCGACGATTTGCATAGATTTCGTTCCCGTTATCCCGCAGTCCTTCGCAACTGACCCAGATTCTCGGCCGAGGCAATTAGATCGGCGAATCCTCGCGAGGCGACGGGACGATGATAACTCTGATTGGTCATTTTGTGAGAGCTCGGACTGTGCAGCGATGTACTCTTGTGACGCCTTATGGTCGGCAATCGGCTTACGAAGGATGCGTTGTGTTTGAAGCTGGAAGACACGCGACTGTGAAAGACACGCGAGATCTGTGTGAGCCGTTGGATCGATACAATTTTTTCGTTGCAATTTTATATCAGAATTTTTGTTTTTTTAGTCCAATTAGCGCTCCGCACACTGAGAAAAAGGATGGTATTTCCTCCTATAACGAATAGTTCCCAGAGGGGACGTCTAGATAGTTTGTGATAGTACACTCACAAAAAAAAATTATTTGACGGCCACCATTTGTTTGGTTCAAGTAATATACTTATTTGATTTAAATAGATATTTATTTTTATTAAATAAATAGTTACTTAAATGAAATAAATATTTATTTAAGTAAAATAGATATTTTGCTTGAACCAAATAAATGGTGGCCGTCAAATAAATTATTTTTCTGAGTGTATATACTCAATTGATTAAACTATA
Source organism: Ichneumoninae sp. A BG-2022a (assembly GCA_030522665.1). Classification (NCBI taxonomy): domain Eukaryota; kingdom Metazoa; phylum Arthropoda; class Insecta; order Hymenoptera; family Ichneumonidae; species Ichneumoninae sp. A BG-2022a. The sequence continues at coordinate 10,679 of JAPYZC010012333.1, forward strand.
ATTATAGTTACGACTATAATTTTTGGTCATTGTCGTAACTGTAAAATGTAGTCGTCGTCCCTGGGAACTATTTACTATGTAAGTTTTTCTCAGTGCAACGAAAGGTAGGGACGGAAAATCATAGCATCACCTGGGTGGACTGGACAGTGGAATTTGATGAATCTTCCACGTAGCTACGCTCATACTGTGCTCGTCGGCGGCGTAACACCGCCATAGTGCCTGAATCAGACTCGCCGCAGGCTGCCTTCTTCTTATCATGTGCTTCTGTCTCTGCTGCTGCTGGACCTTGAGCGCGAAACCCGAACCCAGAATACCCTGCAAGAGTCAACCACAAAGTAGCATAAAAAACAATACAATTTACAAAATCTCATTCATTTACCTATTAGAGATTAACCCTTCACTTGCGATTTCTATAATCAATAACTCTTATGTTTCAACATCGAAGATTTAAAAAACAAAATTTAATAAAATCTGGTCAAAGTAGCATCAAAAACAATTTAATTTAAAAAATCTCCATCATTTACTGATTAGAGATTAACCCGTCACTTGCGATGTCTATAATCAATAATTTTTCTGTTTCAACACCAAAGATTAAAAAAAAAATTTTTTTATAAAATCTGGTCAAAGTAGCATCAAAAACAATTTAATTTAAAAAATCTCAATCATTTACAAATTAGAGATTAACCCTTCACTTGCGATGTCTATAATCAATGATTCTTCTGTTTCAACACCGAAGATTTTAAAAACAACATTTGATAAAATCTGATGGTTGTCAAGAAAACTGAACTTAAAAGTCCATCCAGAGTTTTTTTTTTAATTTTCGGATGTGAGGGGTTAATAATTGATTAGTTAAGTGAATAAATAGAGTGTGTTGTACGTACAGCTGGTAAGGCGAAGAAGGATATTCCGAGTAGGGCGCAGAAGGAAGCTATGACTTTGCCCTGCCAAGTTTTGGGCACGGCGTCGCCGTAGCCAACGGTGCACAGTGTGATCTGTGAAGCAGAAATTTAACGATTTTTAACGGAATTTAAAGAGGAGCGTCTGTGTCGGGTGTGAGAATCGACGGGGATGGGTTTCCTCTTATCTGCCACCCACGTGTGGACAACTGCCAAAATCCTCTATTATTCATGAGACTGTTGATTCAGCGATATAACGCAGCGGCGATGGAATTTAGTAAGAGAAATTCGCGGCAATGGAGAGGGCGATGTAGACACACCAGGTTAAATAGACATACATTAGTTACGGTAAAACCTCCGGGACGAGCGGGACGGGACAACCGACGGATAGCTGAAAGCCACGGATGAGCCTAAATTATCATAACACATTGTTATTTTTACCCTTCCACAATTCGCTGCCCTATCAAACCCCCCACCTCTCTCTGAAGATACTGTGGGTTTTACTGTACATCCAGAAAAATAATTTATTTCACGGCCACCCTTTATTTGGGTTAAATAAAATATTTATCTCAATTAAAGTAACTATTTACTTAATTTAAATAAATATTTATTTAAATCAAATAAATCTTTTACGTAAGGAGTCTCGCTGCGCGTTGACTTCGCATAAGTTCGACAACAATAAGAGAAAATTGCAAGTACTTCTAGATGGTGTCAAAATCTAAAAAAAATCATGTATACTAGAGGTACTGAGAAGATTAATTTTGCATTATAATGATTGCAAAATGCTATTAACAAATTCATCAAAAAATTAATTGGTTCACAAATTACCCGGCAACAAAACTTTTTTTTAATGAAAATGATTCGTTTATTTTTCTGAATACGTAT
>JAPYZC010012339.1:0-14783 GCA_030522665.1 Ichneumoninae sp. A BG-2022a
AGTTTTGTTGCCAGGTAATTTGTTAACCAATTAATTTTTTGATGAATTTGTTAATAACATTTTGCAATTATTATTATGCAAAATTAATCTTCTCAGTACTTTTAGTATACAAGATTTTTTTCAGATTGTTACACCATCAAGAAGTACTTGCAATTTTTTCTTATTGTTGTCGAACTTATGCGAAGTCAGCGCGCAGCGAGACTCCCTCCTTAAATTCGCAGTGGCTCAACGCACAATCTTCCAACCTCGCGTTTCTCTGCGAATCAATCGTCAAAACCTGCTGGGATTTTATTTTCTTACTTTAATTATTACATCGGCGTTTAGCGCGCAATCAGTGTTATAATATTTTATTTTATAAATAAATATTATTTTTTTTATATCCTTATAAACAAAATACTATTTTCGCTAGACTAGGATTTAGTGTTAATGAATTAATTTCTATTACGAAAAAAATTGAATTTGCAGTCTCTTTTTTTTCAGTTCCGAGCGCGATCGATTTTACGAACTCATTCGACCGTGGTCGAATCACTTTCGGAGTGAAAACCGGAAAAAATAAGATAATAAAATAAAAAAAGATGAGCGAATTGGGAAAGGAAATTCGATGGGCTAAAAGAAGCTTTCAGGATTAGGATAGTAAAAACTATTTTGACCCAGATAGGCAAGCGTGTGGAAGGAGCGTGGCGCAATCGCTTGCCAACAAGCTATTTCAATTTCTCGTCGTCAACGTGTCGACGTCAAATGCGCGGCTTGAGTCGCGCCTCAGCCAAATACCGGAAAAATTGCAACACTGCATCTTCGATATATTGAGGGGGAAAAAATGAATAAATAAAATAATAAAACACTCAACACGTTTTTCATCCGCTTATGCCGACGTAAAAATTCCGATAAATTCAGCGCCATCGTTGATATCGAGAATCCACGTTGTTTCGTCTATGCTGACCAAGAATTCCCGACTGAAAGTTTCATCAGTCAGCTCTAGTAAATCAAATTTTTCCGGCCGACTCTGGGCGAATTTAGGCCGACGAGGTAAAATGGACCGGCGCTTGTTGACCCAAATGCGGATTTGAAGAAAAAAAAATGAAACTTCGTTCGCTTACTCGTATCGATAAGGGTTGTATTTTAACTGTCGAACCTTGCTCCTGATGAGAAATTAAAGTATCACACGATGTTCGTCGATTTTCATGGACCATCTCTATTTCGATAATATGAACCACCCTTTTGTCTCGTTGAAACCGTGGAAATTGAATTAATTTCCATGAAAACTTGAAGTCCCGAAGAAACTTTAATTAAATTCTGAGTGTCCGAAGCCTTACCGAAACATCCGTGGGTAACATCCATTATTAGCCGAGCCCGGTGGTCCGTATCACCAAGCATGCGAACAAAAAGTGGGTAAGACGGAACACAGCGCGAAGCCCCTCAAAAAAAAAATCCAAAAAAGTATTTAATTACCATACCTTCATAGAAAATTGTTCTCGGTTAGTAATTTCTTTCACATTTACGCTAAACACTGAAAAAAAATTACATGGTAAAAGCAACAATACTGACTTTTTAGAATAAAAAATAGTTCCCAAGGGAAACGTCTTCATTTTACAGTTATGACAAATGACAAATAATCAAGGTTGAAATAAGTATAATTTAACCAAATTAATTAATTCTATCAGAAAGCATCTATATACACGTTCCCCCTGGGAACGATTCGTTATAGTATGAAATGTAGTAGGAAATGCTATCCTTTTTCTCAGTGAATCCCACCCTTCCACAAAATCAATATTGCATAAAACATCATTAAAATTCGCTAACTCTCCGTGCTCTTGAGAGGTCCACTAGAAGTCTGGATCGGCTTACTTACATACATAGGTAAGGTCAATTATTAGCCGAGCCTGGCGGTCCATATTACCAAGCATGCGATCAAAAAGCGGGTAAGACGGCCCACCACTAAAAACGTCTCCTTGCCAGCCCATCATAGAAAAGTTTTTACCCATTTCTTTCACCGAAATGCTTTTCACTTCCGGAAGCAACAGACCCAATACATTTAGTGTCCAATATTCACCACATCTGTCCTAAATCCGACCCTTCCACAGAATCAATATTGCATAAAACAGCGTTAACGTTCGCTAAACCCACCGTGTGGCAATGACTGCTGTCGGGAAATGCTCGAGAAGTCTGGATCGGCTTATCTCCATTCGTAGGTAAGGTCCATTATTAGCCGAGCCTGGTGGTCCATATCACCAAGCATGCGAACAAAAAGCGGGTAAGACGGACCGCCACTAAAAACATGTCCTTGCTAGCCCACCATAGAAAAGTCTTTACCCATTTCTTTCACCGAAATGCTTTTCACTTCCGGAAGCAACAGACCCAATACATTTGGTGTCCAATACTCACCACATCTCTCCCAAATCCGATCCTTCAACAGAATCAATATTGCATAAAACAGCATCAAAATTCGCTAGCTCACCGTGTGGCAATGACTACTCTTGGGAGATCCACTTGAAGTCTGGATCGGCTTACTTACATTCGTAGGTAAGTTCAATTATTAGTCGAGCTTGGCCATATTATCCATATTATCAAGCATGCGAACAAAAAGCGGGTAAGACGGACCGCCACTAAAAACGTGTCCTTGCGAGCCCACCATAGAAAAGTCTTTACCCACTTCTTTCACCGAAATGCTTTTCACTTCCGGAAGCAACAGACGCAATACATTTGGTGTCCAATACTCACCACATCTGTCCCAAATCCGACCCTTCCACAGAATCAATATTGCATAAAACAGCGTTAACGTTCGCTAACTCACCGTGTGGCAATGACTACTCTTGGGAGATCCACTTGAAGTCTGGATCGGCTTACTTACATGCGTAGGTAAGTTCAATTATTAGTCGAGCTTGGCGGTCCATATTATCAAGCATGCGAACAAAAAGCGGGTAGGACGGACCACCTAGCGACATTTCTGACAAAAGCTCCTCAAAACATCTCCTTGCTAGCCCATCATAGAAAAGTCTTTACCCATTTCTTTCACCGAAATGCTTTTCACTTCCGGAAGCAACAGACCCAACACATTTGGTGTCCAATATTCGCCACATCTGTCCCAAATCCGACCCTTCCACAGAATCAATATTGCATAAAACAGCGTTAACGTTCGCTAAACCCACCGTGTGGCAATGACTGCTCTCGGGAAATCCTCGAGAAGTCTGGATCGGCAAACACCATGTCGGAAACTTGCTACCGCAACAGCCTTCGCCACGCTACAGCGTCCAGACCACAATCAAACATGTACGATCAAGCCTTGTTGCGAGGTTTCTCGCAACGACATCCCTCCTAGGCGTACATCCCGTTTTTGCCGTTGCTCTCGCCGTCGTTACAGACACCGTGGGAAAAGCTATCGCGTTTATTATCATTATTGATGTAACGCGGAGGCCAGGGAGTTTCGGACTGTCGAATGATTTATTTGTCGCTCCCGTGACGGCCTTCATTACTCGACGGCAAGTTATATCGACATGACACGTTGACGCACGATCGATGTCCAGGACAGCCTACAAATTCCTACACGTCTATCTGTACGTAAATCCAACAAACGCGGATGCCTCCGCGCTCACCGTCCTCCCTTCTCGCATTCCCTTTCGCTCGCGAAGCTCTCAGCCGAAAGATCGAATTACGGCCCGCGAAGTGAATACGATCCCTGGAGAAAGAAGCGAATGTCAGACGCGAATGAAATAATACAGCGAAATATCGACTCCACCGCTCGGGGTTCGCGTTTGTATCGTTACGAAAGAATCACTTTGCTATCGCAAATTCCCACGTCGACTCCGGCAACCGTACGGCAGACACGTATCACACTCGACGGATATTCTCGGGTGTCATGGATTATAAGGATCTACCGCGAATAGGAGGGATTTGGATTTGTACAGTGAGGAATAGAAATTTGATGGGACGGCAAGAATTTCTTTGTATTTCGATGCAATACAACGAAAACATCTCGCTGTGTTTATAGACACTTTTTGTTTTGACATTTGTCAATTTTGACGTTTGTCAATCTTGACGTTTGTCAATCTTGACGTTTGTCAATCTTGACGTTTGTCAATCTTGGCGTTTGTCAACCTTGACGTTTGTCAATCTTGACGTCAGTCAATCTTGACGTTTGTCAATCTTGATATTTGTCAAAATTTGTTGATTGACAAATTTGACATTTGTCAATTGTTTTGCTGCGGCATAAATTTTTTTTTGTTGCAGAATTATTGTTTTTTTTTTTGCTGGAACATATTTTTTTATGCTGGAGCATATTTTCTTTTGCTGCAGCATAATTTCTTTTGCTGCAGCATAATTTCTTTTGCTGCAGCATAATTTCTTTTGCTGCAGCATAATTTCTTTTGCTGCAGCATAAATTTCTTTTGCTGCAGCATAATTTCTCTTGCTGCAACATAATTTCTTTCATTGCAGCATAATTACTTTTGCTGCAGGATAATTTCTAAATCGTCAATTTGTTTGCTTCACCGTCTATATTTTAACAGCAGCATACCTTTTTTTTGCTACAGCAGTACATTTTCTTGCTACCGGAACAATAAACTATCGACGATCGACATTACGTTAGAGGGACAAGAAAATTTTTCTCCGTGTATCTTGGCGTGCAGCTAACGACCAACTGAAAGTTAACTCCGATCCGAGTATTTCGCAAACTGTCTGCGAAGTTGCCGCGATCGCGGATCGGGACGCTTCGAGAAGCGAAGAAGAAATTGTAATTCCGACGTGAGATGAGCAGGGAAAAAGAATGTAAAAAAAAAAAAAAAAAAAAAAAACTAAAATGCGCGAGTGACTCTTTCACAATCATTCGGTGATTTCCGTACATATGGCGAGACCGTAATAACGTTTTCATTCGCAACAGCAGCCGCGAGCAGTTAACGGTCGTTTACACGTTTCGCCCTCGCGGCATGCTGCTGGAAACGAGGAACGGGGCCTGCACAGGAGGGGGCGTATAGCCAGCTGGAAGTAAAGGAGGAAAGAGACGAAGAAGTTTACGATTTCGCAAAGCATAAAAGTTTAAACTAGCGGGCTTCCTCGTGGGCAATTAGCGTGGACGCCAAAGTTTTTCGTTAGAGACTACAGAGACGTTACACCGTACCGTATATACTTGGGTCATAGCAATATGTAAAGTAAAGTCGCACGAAAGATAACCGGCGGAACGTACGCGTGGGAATTCGCTCCGCTCTGTTGTTCGCCGGATCTTTTCTCGACATTCGGACCATCCCACTTGAGAGAAACAGGTCGAGTCTCGGAATACAACTATAAGACGCAAAAGTGTCTTATAGTTGCATAACATATATATGCAACAGTGTATACACTGTTGGAAAATTTTCAGCGTTACACAAGGCCCTGACCTGGCCTGGTCGGGACCTCGTCACGCCCCGATGTAACGCTTCAAAATTATACGCTAAATTGTAACGCTACTTAAAAATGACTACATATATTGAAATTACAAAAAAAAATTATTACATAAATTGAAGTGACTAACGAAATGATTAAATGAATTGAAATGACTAACACAATTATTAAATAAATTGAAATTACTAAAAAAATTATTAAATGAATTGAAATATTTAAAAAATTACAAAATAAATTAAGATTCCTAAAAAGTGACTCAAAAAATTAACGCGGATCAAAATATTTAAATGACTAAAAAATGACTAAGACATGTAACAAGGCGACAAACGTGTTTGTCACTAATTTAACAAAATTAATTTAACACAAAATTTGGCATTCCGATTTTACGAAATTATTTTTTACTGTGCACAAGCTAATTTTGTTATCCGATGCTAACAAGATAAATTTGTTACGGTATCAAAAATCTTGTTGTCCCAACAATTTATTTTTCTCCGTGCGGTAGCGAAAAATCGTGTTTGCATCGGTCGCGTGCTGATTAGTTCAAACAGGAATATAAAGAGCGCCGAGGCGGGATGTGCCGATATAAGGGAAATGGTGCATAAAGAGATATCGGGGAAAATATTGAGGAGCGAGGGAGCGATGGATACGTCGATAAACGCTGAGAGATCCGCAGGGAAAATCAACGAAATTGAGCCATCGCGAATTTACCCAGGGAACGAAGCTTGAATCATTTATGTCTCTCACGTCGCTACTATAAGAGACAGGACTCGATAATTCCGATACGCGACAGAGTGACGACTTTAGTTAATAGCTCGAATTCATCGAGAAACTTCATTAACGCTGCAGGTGGCGCGAGTGGGTTGGGGCGGAGGTGCGACGAGGGGATTGACGACGAAAAGTGGCAGGGGACGGTGTCGATGACAGCGGATCCGGACTCGCCAAGTTTCCCTTCGCCTCGAACCTCGAGTGTCGGATCGAGACGAGGACGGGCAGAGAGCCGGAGCGAGCGCAGGCTCGTCACGATTTTCATTCGTTGTCGCGACCTCGTTTTTTTGTACTCCTTTTTTTCACAGAATTTTTTTAATGAAGCTCGAAATAGCAAGATATGAAATTTGCGAAGCCATGACGTACTTCAGCGACGGGCAGTCGGAAGCTGCAGGATAGAATTCGTCAACCCTCTAAGGGCGAAATATTTTGTCAAAGTATTTTTAGACGAATTTCGTAGAATTTTTATTGTCTTTTTTCGTTACTAAAAACGATATAATTTTCAGTGAACAAGGAAATAGCGTGTTAAAATTCGGCAAGTTAATGGACAATATGGATAATGCTGTACAATTTTGATATTAAATTTGCTGAAAAATGTATCCAGTCGTTAAAATTTTATGAAATTAAGTTTGTATCTTATTTTTATTTTACATCCTACACGCGTTTCTGCACATAAAATTAACCAAGTATCAAATATTTGATATAAAATTCGGCGAAAAATGGATCCAACCGTTTAAATGTTATGAAATCATTATTATCATTTTTTAAATCTTTATTTTTCATCCTCCACGTCTTTCCGCATAAAATATGGCTCCACACCCAGAAAAATAATTTATTTGTCTGACACCTGCAAATAAATATTAATTTCATTTAAATAATTATTTATTTAACAAAAATAAATATTTATTTGAAAAATAAATAATTTTTCTGTATTCAGGATAAAAATAAGTAGGATGGAATCCGTGACCATGTTCTTCTTCGAGGGTCCAAAGTGCGCATAGCGTCAACGAAGAAGCACAAAACGGTAAACGAACTTTCCCACAGAGGAAGGTACGCGCGACAAAGAATGAGGAAGCCAAAGCTGCGAGTTGCTTTACAAAATGTTTTTTTTTTCACGTTTCCTCTTGTAATTTCGCGATTTTGAAATTCGTGTATAAGAGACCGGAACGAAACGGGACTCTCGGCGGTGCAAAGGGCTCAGTTATTTAAAGTTCCATCGCCGCCAATTGCCTGGCGGCAGACGCTAAACCGGTATATAGCGTCAGGGCGGAACAAGGGGTCCCGCTCGAACGAGAGAAGACCCCCCGGAGGCGGCAACGACTTTGAGAATGACAGAAAATTCAGTTATCGCGAGACTCTGGGTACGCAGTGTTCGGAGGGATAATTGCTTTGAAACTGGTATCCACGTATCGTTATAAAGGGAACTCGGAGACTCTGGTCGTTGGCATACAACTCCTATTCCGCACCGCCGTCCCACCCGGCGCGATCCGCCCCCATCCTCCCTTGAGAATGGAACAGACTTAATTAAACATCGACACGCGCGTGTATCAGCGAGGAGCCGAGAGTACTGCGCGGAGATTGCACGAGCGTTCCCGACTCATGAGTACGATAGAGTATTATAGATTCAACGAGGGTAATAAGAGAAAGAGAGCGAGCGGAGATACACTCACACAAATTTCTCATTCACTAAAGTGCGGTATTGTAAGTTTCACTTTTTTCTTTTTCCCTTACAATTTTTCATTTTTCACCACGACTCTACCGCGCGCAGGCCATGGACTCAACTGACAATTACTACTGCTGCTATTATTGTTATTATTATGGCGAGCGGTGGCGTTGCTTCGCGCGCTCGCGGTGTCCGTGAGAAACGGTGAGTATTTGTGTGAACGTTTGTCAGTACTGTGGAGTATTCGTGTGAATATTTCTGAGTATCTGTGAGTAATGTGAGTATTTGTGAGTACTATGAGTGTTTGTGAGTGCTATGAGTATTTGTGAGGACTATGAGTATCTGTGAGTACTATGAGTATTTGTGAGTAGTATGAGTACCTGTGAGTAATATGAGTATCTGTGAGTAATATGAGTATCTGTGAGTACTATGAGTATTTGTGAGTAGTATGAGCACCTGTGAGTAATATGAGTATCTGTGAGTAATATGTGATATTAATAATGTGAGTACCTGTGAGTAATATGAGTATTTGTGAGGACTATGAGTATCTGTGTGAGTGTCCAATTATCGTTTTTATATTGTTACGTTTGTTCCTATATTGTTGTTATTTTTTTATTAATAATATTATTATTATTCGAATACTATTACATATAATATCGTCACCTTTACTGGAAGATAAGGATCTTCGGTTACTTTTTTAAAACTCAACACCGTTCACTCGGTTGCCACCTCGACGTTCGAGCCGAAGAGCCCGAGATAAGGCCGGGAGGGACTGACAAGTAGTCCGAAACAGACGAGAACATTCGCCGTCCCCGCGTTCGACTATCAAAATCGATTCTATAATCTTATTATACAAAGGAGTCTCAGAGAGGTGTGGGAGCCACTGGGGGGCCGGGGGGGGTGAAGGAGGGAGTCGGAGTAATTATTAGATTGTCCCGGTTTTGTCCCCGAGCACCGCCGCTCCGGCCCCTGCGAGCGTAAAGGGCCCCCCTCCCCCCCTCGAGGAGGCGTAGGAGAATGTGCGGTAGGAGATCCCTGCAAAATGGTCGCCGGATATATCCGGGGGGAGGGGGGGAGGGGGGGCTGATTCCAGCCGAGGAGTCTTGCTCGTGACATTCTCCGTGTCTAATCGTCCATAGAGCCTGCGGAAGCTCACAGCCTCTTCCCCCCTCGACCCCCCCCCCCCCCCCCCCCCCCGATGCTCATCCCGGTTTGGTGTTACCGTCCTTACAGTCAGTGTACCTACCGGTAGCCTTTCGCTGTGTTATCCGCCACCACTCCAACGCCACTTTGCAACCTCTCACACAACCCCCCCCCCCGTCCCAACTACGCCCTCCGTGCAAGAGTCCCCCCCTTCGCAATGGCCGGACCGGAAGCCCCCACAATTGTCACCGAGTCCGATACACATCCTTATCATCGCTGTTTATACGCCGGCTCGACTTACGTCCACCGATGTCCGACTCCAAAATCTTCGGGTGTTAATTTCGCGGAGAACAATTTCGCGAGATCCCCGCCGGGCCCCGACTTGGCCGCCCCCCTCGGGGTCGCTCCGGCGTTCGGACCATTGCGCCCGAGCCCCCCCAACGGCTCAGACGGCTCAGCCTGGGCTTACGCGAAGTGTCCATGCCACCCGCTCTCAACGTCCCACCGCCGAACCAGGTACAAATTTCCATCGGGGTCGCGACAATAACCCTCCATTAAACGTGCCAATCCGGATTCTCCCGGGGGTGTTGATGGTAAATCGCTGCGGCCGAACGGGCCCTTGGGAATCGGCAACGGGGGACCGTTCGATCCTGACAAATCAACTGGCTTTCGGTAATCGATCGTATTATCTCGCGATATAGCTGGTATTGCGTTTACAAACGGATTCCGCTGTTGCTGCAGATGTTTCCGGCGATGGTCTCGTGTGTGTACGCAATGGCGGACTCTGCTCATTGCCAGAGAACTGATCGCTCCGCTCGCTCCGGATTCTCGCTGGTTCCCCAGTCAAAGTCGGGTCGAAGCTACGTATGCATGAGCGCGCGGAGCTGCTGTGCCGAACGTGGTCGCTCAATGCATAGCTCGATTACCGAAACGCGGCGACCGGGAGGAAAGGGGGGCTGGACGGTGTAACGGAAGCGATACGACGAGGCCTCCATGCAGATTGACACGGAGCCCGTGGACCCGTCACTTGTCCCGGTAAATTATCATCGCGATGGCACGTCGCTGGATACCTAAACCCTGTGGCAATTTCTCGATTAACCCTTTGGCCTCCGCCTCTAGAGCTATCCGATTTGACAGTGAAATATTGTTTGGACTTCGATGAAACCCTCGAGAATATTAAAATATACCGGATTTATCGGGGCGGTTGGGAAAACGGCCTTTTGACGGTCAAGCTGTTTTTCTTTCTTTCTTTTTTTTTTTTTTTTTTTTTTTTTTTTTTTTTTTTTTTTTTTTTTTTTTTTTTGTGTGGTGTGTGGTTTGGTTTTTTTTTTTTGTTGGTGGCAAAAATTTGTTCAAAAACAGTTTGGGTAAATAAATTAGTTAAAAAATATTTTATTAAAAAAAGCTGAAAGCACAAGTGTCTAAAACAATCGGTTTAATAAGAATTCGGTATTGGCCAATTTCAGAAATTCTTTGTACTTTTTGTTCCTTGCAAATCAATGTGTTTGGAGAGTTTTTCGGGGACAGTTGGAAACAATAAGAGAAAATTGCAAGTACTTCTTGATGGTGTAAAAATCAGAAAAAAAATCATGTATACTGAGTAGATTAATTTTGCATAATAATAATTGCAAAATGTTATTAACAAATTCATCAAAAAATTAATTGGTTAACAAATTACCCGGCAACAAAACTTTTTCAGATTTTTAAGTAATCGTTGGTTTTTTATTTTTTTTTATAGAACAAAAATCAACGATTTTTTGAAAAAGTTTTGTTGCCGGATAATTTGTTAACCAATTAATTTTTTGATGATTTTGTTAATAATATTTAGCAATTATTATTATGCAAAATTAATCTTCTCAGTACCTTTAGTATACGTGATTTTTTTCACAGTTTTACACTATCTAGAAGTACTTGGAATTGTCTCTTACTGTTGTCGATCTTATGCGAAGTCAGCGCGCAGCGAGACCCCTGCTTAATAGTCTTTGGACGAATTCCTTTTTGGACGAATCGTCTTTGGACGAATTCTTTTTGGACGAAATGTTATTGGCCGAATTCTTTGTGGAGGAAATGTTATTGGTTGAATTCTTTATTGACGAATTCTTGTTGGACGAATTCTTTTTGTACGAATTTTCCGCAGACGATGACAATTTCTCGATTAACCCTTGCACCCGCGAGCTACCCGATTTGACAGTGAGATATTGTTTGGACAGCGCGGAAACGCTCGGGAATATTAAAATAACGAATTTTTCGTGGCGGTACGAAAAGACACTCCTCCGACAATGAAGCTATGTCTGCTTTTCCCCCCCTTTTTTTTATGTAGATCCTATTTCAAAAATTCTATTAGAGGAACGGGGAGGGTCCGGAATGCCGGCGAAATAGAGAATGGCACTGTAACGGAATGCATGAGGAACGTGCATTTCAAAAACCACCGTTGAATAATGACGCAGCACTAGTGAGGCTTCTCCGTCTGTTCTCATAGAGCCGAGGCACCCCCAACTAGGTACGCTGGGAGTAAAAATTTACGGACATATAAAGCCCCTTCTGCTCCCTTCATACCCAGTCCGGTCTTAAAATCTTTTAGAAGCCTGTCGCGTTTCTACCGCTCTCGGGTTACGCGAATGTGATGACGGCAACGCTATATATATATAATATACATATATACCTATATATATATATATATAAAATATAAATATATACCTATATATATATATATATATATGTTCAGAATGCGACGCTCTGTAAAAGTTAACCCGCTGTTCTCGTTTCGGCAAAATGGTCCGGAGATATTATTTGTACCGGACATAAAAATGGTACCGAATTTTTCATTTGCCTCCCGACGATTCACTGGGACGTTCGCAAGTGACTGAGCGCATTGATTATGCGTATTGTGCACTATCGCAAATTGCATTATCAAATTAATCTAATTTACGCGATATTAGTCACAGTGGCCGAGCTCGGTGCTTTAATGTTGTGTCAGTTTCGTCGATTACATTCAATTCGAGACACATCTTTGTTTATGTGAAATGCAGCGTTGACGCGAAACGGATTATGACCTGTAATTATCATAACGAAATATTGGTACGAGGTAGTGACGCGGGTCGGTAAGTAACCGGTTGAATAGCACGAAGGACAGTCGGTCCTTCGTGCTGTTGTAGCATGATGTGTTTAGCACAAAATATAGTTATTTCTGTTGTGCGGAATAATTCCCTGAGGGAACACTCATATATGTGGCTTCGGTTGAGATATATTTGATTGGTTACACTCTAATTACATTTGCTATTATTATTTGTCATTATTGTCCTAACTATAAAATGTAGACATTCCCTCAAGGCATTTTATTATTATTATTTTATTTTATTTATTTTACGGATTTCTCCTTTACAGCCCATATTGACAGTGTAGTAAGACTTAAATATAAGAGCTCCTAGGTATAAGGTATAATAGTTTAGACATTTTTAAAAAGTACATTAAATACACTAGTTTAAACAATTAAAAGATACATTAATTTGGACTGCAGCCTTAACTTGAATTGCGCCGCCCATAATTTTACTTATTTTATTTCATTATTTCACTTTGTTTTATTTTACTTTGTTTTATTTTATATTATCTTTTTTTAATTTTAATTCCATCTCGTGTCATCCAATGTGCCATCTACCCTCTACTCATATCGCAGGATTATTATTATTATTATTATTATTATTTCAGCAAGAATCGATGGACAAGAAAAATAGAGGGAGCTTTCGTGAAAATTAACATTTTATCGTTAATTATTTCAATCCTTTTGTAAGATTTTTTAAAAGTAATTTTGTATATTTTATAGTAGAAAGTGGCGAAGAATAGTCAATTGACCACGGCAACGAACACGCTGAGAAAAAATGTAGTAACTTGTACTACACGTAATAATTCCCTGAGCGAACGTTTGTACGTATAGTTTCTGCTGAAAGATATTAAGTTGGTTAAACTGTAATTATATTTGCTGTCATGATTTGTGATTATTGTCCCAACTGTAAAATACAGGCGATTCCTCAGGGTATTATATTTTACGGTGGAAACTAACCACGGTCACTCCGACTACGGTAATTTTTTGTGAGCGCGATGTTCTCATCGACGGTCATTTATCCGTCGAGTGAATAATAAATTTATTATCTTCCATGCACCGTTAATTTAAAATCGATGGTAATTATTCATCGGCCGGCAATGGCCGCGACCACAGTAATTTCGCATGAAATAAATTATAGATTCGCTTCTCCAACGCGAAATTTCATTCCCGTTGCTATCGCCTCGTTTCGCCGTATCTCCGTGGATAAAGTATAAAAATGAGGTTCCTGAAAATCGCGCATGAACCCAGAAAAGAGCTGAAACTTTATAGGAGCAATTTTATCCTATCGCCGCAGCGACAAAAGCTTTTATGCAATCTTATAACCGGCTATCGAAGGAAATGCATTTGCTCGTTCTCGTTCTAAAAATAACAGAAATATTTTTCGCCGTGCGGTAAGAAAGGAGAACGCTTTTCGTATCAGGGACGGTAACTGCCCGATTTCAATCGTGATAACGCGTTTCCGGCTATTTTCCACCCGCCCTCCGCGTCCGCGCACTCGGCGACTCCCTTTGTCGTAATTTTTCGCCATCTCACTCATTTCGTCTTCCTTCCTTCCGCCGAGTCTGGAAAAAGGTCTTAGCCGAGGGCGAACCGGGCGCCCGACGCTGGTCCGCAGTCAACTCTGCGGACTCCGAACCGCCTCTAAATACTCACCAACGGTTACGTAAAAGCGAAATACATTCCGCATAACATTAACGAGCTGGCAAAGTACACCGAGATCTCAGATTTCAGATCCGGAATCGACTAACGCGAAAATTCCATCCCCGGTCGGTAAAAAAGAAAACTGTAATGTGTGTTTTTTTTTCAAGGGTGCTCGACGTTTCTGACTGAAATTATTAACGTCTCGATGAATCCGTCGACGCTGAGGATTATGATTCAGTTTTCCGAGTTCATAACCTTAAAAGGAGCTTATATTCGTATGAGTGCAGAAGAGACAGAGTTGAAATTTGGAAGCCATTTTTCTCTGAAACGATTCTGCGAAATGAAAAACGGTTTCGGAGAAAAATTGATTCAAAATATTTTGAGATTATTTTGATCTTTAACCCCACCTTAAGGGAGCTATGGCGAATCATCGCTGAAAACTCCCCAACAGTTACGTAAATGTGAAATCCATTCCGTATAACGTTAACGATCTGGCAAAGTGCGCCGAGGTCGCCAGATCGCCGAGTGCGCCAGATTTCAGATTCGGAATCGACGACGCGAAAAATTCCATCGCCCGATTGATAAAAAAGAGAAGTCTAATCATGTGTTTTCTTTTTTTATTTCAATAATCTTCGATATTTCTGGCCGAAATTATTAAGGTCCCGATGAATCCGTCGACTCAGACTCTAATGACTCATTTTACCGAGCCCGGATCGTGTGGAGCAGATTTCGAATAGTTTTCACTTTGCATAAGTTTCAGATAAATTGAGAGGAAATTACAAGCAGTTCTCAATGGTATAAAATGCTGAACAAATCAAGCATATTAAAGGTGCTGATAAGATTAATATTTTGCATAATAATAATTCCAAAATGTTACTAACAAATTGATGATAAATAAATGTCGATCCGGTCGATAAAAGAGAGAACTCTAATCTGTATTTTTTATTTCAACATTCTTCGACATTTCTGGCAAAAATTATTAACGTCCCGATGAATCGGTCGACTCTGACTCTAATGACTCATTTTACCGAGTCCCGATCGTGTGAATCAGATTTCGAATAGTTTTCACTTTGCATAAGTTTCAGATAAATTGAGAGGAAA
>JAPYZC010012341.1:0-13800 GCA_030522665.1 Ichneumoninae sp. A BG-2022a
GGGAGAACAACACGATTAGCCAATCAGAAAATTAATAATCAGGCGACCGCACGCAGACGCGAGTCCGCCAAATTCCTGCAGAACCGACGGAGAGGGAGAGCAAAATCGGGGTATATAAAACGGCGATTTCGACAGTCGATCATCAGTGAACGATCTACCTTACCAGTGGTCAACTTTCCAGGACTAAAGTGAAAAGTGAAAAGTGAAAGTAAAGTGAGTTAAAAGTGACTAAAGTGAAACAGTGCCAAAAAGGACTTATACATTTTGTGCTACTGTGGACTTATAAAAGTTTGTGCCGAATGATACTTACAAAATTCGTGCCAAAATCGGACTTATAAATTTTGTGTCACGCTGGACTTATAAATTTTGTGTCACAGTGGACTTATAAATTTTCGTGTGAAGTGAACTTATAAATTTTTGTGTGAATTGGACTTATAAAATTCGTGCCAAAATCGGACTTATAAATTTTGTGTTACTATGGACTTATAAAATTTTGTGAATATCGGACTTATAAATTTTCGTGGAAAGTGAACTTATAAAAGTCGGGCCGAAAAAGGACTTATAAATTTCGTGCCGAAAACGGACTTATAAAACTCGTGCCGCAAAAGGGACTTGTAAATTTTCGGGCCGAGTGAACTCCTAATATTCGTGCCAATTTGAACTTGTGAAATTTGTGCCGGCTGGAAGTTATAGAAATTGGTGACGATCTGGACTTATAAATTTGGTGAGACTTGACGTAGAACTTCCCGTGCCAAGTGATAGGATTCGCAAGTGACGTGCGCGAATAAAAGTGTCAGTCGGAGTGAACCGGTAAAGTGACCAAAGTGACCGTCAGGAAAGCCGAAAAGTTCCTGAAGAATATTAAGACTCCAAGTATACGAAAAAGTCACATCCAGGGTTTCGTTCACTTCCCCTGAAGTCTCCTAAACCATCAAAACAAGGTAAAAACGTTCAAATATCAATAAAACGCTAATTGCAACTCGCGAAGTGAGCGAGCCGTCACCGTCGATCGCCGTGTGACGTCCGAGCTAATACAGCCGAGCGCGACGACCAGCTGGACTGAGCGACAATCGAGAAGCCGCCGCGCATGCGTCGTACTATTACGCGCGAATAAACCCTTTTCGATTAAATATTCCGGCTTCAAGTGATTAAATTATTCACGATAAATAGAAATAAAATCGGAGCAACAGAAGAATTGTTTCTCACGAATTTTGTATCAATTGACAAACATATCATATAAAAATCGTCTCTGACACACCAGCCCACAATTCCTTAACGCTCGAGACCACGAATCCTTCCGTTTGAGTGCCCGGTCCTCATAAGGAGGCGCACAAATACGGGAATAATTGTACGAGGAACTGCTCCTGTTACAATATTTAAAAGGACAAATAACTCTATCGAGATAAAAACAATACAAATTGTAAAATAGGGGGCTTGAGAAAAATTAACAAAGCAATTGGTTCGATGATAATTTGGAAAACTTCGTTGATCGAAAAAGAAAAAAAATCTTTGTGCTGACATAAAGAGATTCAACTTGAGGGGTTGACGTTAAAATCACGAAGTCAGCAAAGCTTTTATAATTCAAATCGAGTCGACAGAGTGACAAAGTACACAAAAGATGAATATTGAAAGCCGAAATATCGGGATATATTCACGAAAGGGAGAAATCGAAGCGGAAGAAAGTGAATGAAAATAAATTCAGTAAAATTTTGTATCTCGACAGAGATAAAAATTGAAACGAAAATTCTGAACTTCCAGTGTTGAGAAAAAGATAAAACGAAGGGACATAATGGAAATTAATTCATTCAATGTTAAAAAAGTTCGTGTTCGAACTTTAATTTTTACGCAGACAAGCCGAATCGGTGCTCAGACATGAAAAAAACAGCAGAATTTTCGCAACTCAACCAAAGTCATCAGATTTAATAGACTATACGAGTAATCATTTGAGATAATAAAAAGTTGCAAATTGAAATTTTCATGCGGCTATCTCATAAAAGATGTAAATTGAAATTTTCATATGGCCTTCTCATAATGTTCCTGTATTTGCGAAGCTTCTTCTATGAGGAAGCATTTTCTGTATTGTTGGCTTCCTCATAGAGGAAGCTTCGCAAATAAAGGAACATTATGAGACGGCCATATGAAAATTTCAATTTCCAGCTTTTATGAGAAAGCCACATGAAAATTTCAATGTGCAACTTATATGAGGAAGCCATATGAAAACCTCGTTTTCAACTTTTACAAAGAAGCCATATGAAAATTTCAATTTTCAACTATTATGAGGAAGCGATGTGAAAATTTTAATTTTTAACTTGTTTTAACGTCAACGTCGTGTTTGCCTTTTATCGCCAGTCGCATAACGACTGGCCGACTCAGGTTCAGTGCGAAAAAATACATCGATGTCTTCGCTTTGTCAGATCCGTGCACCTACTTCAATTGACGAAAATACAGGGTTTTGGAAAGATTTTTTTTTATTATCAAGTCAATTATCCAATACTCACCGTTTTGTAGCCACGTCCAATGTATTTTTCCTCCATCGATGACGAGTTTCCAAATTATTTTACTCTTACGGCGACACTTGATACATAAACTCGTGTCGGACAAAAAATATATCTTTTGAAAAAATTCGAAATCTTCAAATTCCCAGAAAATTTAAACGGTTCGATCCATTTTCGGCAAATATAATACGAAACAATTTCCGTGCCCAATTTAAGCTTGATACCTCCATGTTTACTCCAATAAGACAGTTTTCGGTAGTTTAAAAAAAAACAAAATTCCATAAAATCTGACCGCTTCGATCGATTTCGGCCAAATTCAATAGCAAAGATCTTTGGTCATAGTATTATGTTTATGTGCAATTTCAGGATGATCGTTCAAAATGTACACAAGTTAGAGCTACCACAACCTTTTTTCAAAAATTTCAAAATCGCGTAAAATCTCGAAACAGACCTCAATCTTCATAAAAATTGCACCGACGGAACAGACGTGATCACTCTACTAGTGTACCAAATTTCAACTGGCTATCTCGAACCGTTTCCCGAGTTATAGTCGTTTTAAACGAAGCAAGCTGTCACGCACACACATACATACGTCCGGACGCCAGCTAAAAATCACATTTCTCGACGTTTCGGACTATTTTAAGTACTCTGACACTAAAGTCTCGAAAAAAATGTTTTCACGAAAACTAAGCTTCCTCTATGCTTTGTTTTCGTGAAAACATTTTTTTAACTAATATCTAATCCAAATTTGAAAAATAAGTACACATAAAATAGCAATGTCAAATTTCGTACCTCAAGGACCTTGACGTAGTGCTTGCGCGTTAGCTTGTCAAATGTGAGTTGCATTACGAAAACGTTTAAGTATCACTATTTCAGATTTGAAATAAGGTAATATGATAAATTATTATTTTACATGTGTATGGCACTACCTGATAGCATTGTTTGGGAAATGTTAAATAATAAGATAGATCAATTTTGGCTCACATAGTTTGACCGTGAAAAAAATTTGACCCGTGAACATAATCCATTTTATCAAGTTATGTATTTAGGGATATCCGTACCAGAAATGCCAGGGGGGCACGGGAGAGAGACTCCGCTGAACGCGGTAGTCACTGTGCGAGAGAGAAAGGTGATACAAAGCAAGTGTGCTAGAAAGAGATGGACACTTCGGTTTTTTTTACGGCAGTTGAAAACGAGACCGTAAATCTTTTTCAAATTTGGACACTGTCTGTAGTAAAGTATGCTCTTTAATCAGTTAGTTTTTTATATCAATTAAGAAGAAATTGTCGGAGATAAACGCTACATTGTATCCTTTTTAGTTTAGATCGGATCCTTCCCATGTTAAAATACGTAACTTTGAAATCACGTTGCAAAAAAACTAGACCCTCAAAAAATCTTTAAAAATGCCAACAAATAAAGCAGGTTTTGCTTCCTCATAGAGGAAGCTTTGTGATGGTGAAATTTTTTTTTCGAGATTTTAATGAAAACCTGTTCGGAATGTTCCAAAACATCGAAAAATCACATTTAGAAAAAATGTCTGGATGTACGTACGTGCGTGCATGCATGCGTGCGTGCGTGCGTGCGTGCGTGCCTGCGTGTGTGTGTGAATCGGACGTGAAAAATTCAAAACGCATTCAAAATTCAAACACATCATGTGTGATCAATAGTCAACATTTCGTCGAAATTTTGTCAAAAGATGTTCAGTTGTTTTTTTTCGACGCCATTTTTAATTTCGTCAACAATGTCGGTTCGCGCACTAGCACTCACAATTTTTTAGCTATCGGGCTTAAAACACGTACACAAATGGAATCTGATCGCCCGAGGATCCCATTAAAATTTCAAGAAAATCGATCGAACCGTTTAAATTTTATGTCATTTTGAAATTTTTTAATTTCAAGATTTTTTTTTTTGAACGCTTTTTTTGTATCAAATATTCATCCACGTATGCAAAAATGAGTGATTTTAGGTATTTTTAAAGAACGATTTCTTTGCTTTCCGATGGCATCGCCGAAAAACCATGGTGCCTATCGCGATCTACAACAAGCCATACACAAGACGATGGATATAACGGGATTAAAAATCTAGATAAAAAGGTATCACTAGGACTTCTGAAATAAAAATCGAAAGGGCAAACAAAAATTCAGGAGCGCATACTTCCATGTATTTTTTCCACGTATTTTTTCGCGTCGATTCGACGATGTGAAACGTGACGATGGAATATTTTTTTACACGCTGAACCTGAATCGGTCAGTCGTTTTGTATAAAAGTCTAAGATGTCGACGTTGAAAAAAGTTGAAAATTGACATTTTCATATCGCTTATCCTCGAAATCTCCGTATCACATTACGGTTATCATTCCTATATGCATCTGTCGCAACATACAAATAAAAGTAAACAAAAGCGCGATCGTGACCCTTTTTCGCAAGCAACCACACTAAATCTGTCGACTTGTGATGTGTTTCTTTAATGTAAACAGCCGGTAACCTCGCTTTATATTTTGGAAACGTGATCCTTTATGCATTGTTTATAACATATTAAGAAAAAATTAGATTCTATCAAATAATCAAGTTCGTTCTCAGACTACCTTGAGAATAACTTACCCGTCCTTCCGAAATCGGATAAAATCTCCGAGAGGACTTTGCCGACGATCCTATATCGAATATATCTTTTCTCCGGTTTCTGTTGTCAGTTTCTTTCGCTGCTCGCCCTCGGTTTTCACAGCGTCCGCCGTCGCGACACGTGAGCGATAGAGAGAGGGGAAGAGGACGGAGGCCTGGTTGCGCGAAAGGAACGAACTCGCGTTGCCGTCCGATCCGTCTGAAAAGCGCGGAGGATAAAGAAAAAGCGCGAACAGCCGAGCGCGACGAACAGAGATGAGAACAAGAGTATTGTAGAAGAGGTTCCGCGGTAGGTACCTGACCTACCGGCCTTTCCCGAGGGAACAAAGGAGAGTCGGAGGGACCAACGTCGTTCTTCCTTCTTCCTCGCCGTCCCGGTCCGATTCGCGTCTTTCTCCTCGCCCACTGGCACTTCTCTATTAAAGGTATAACCGGCGAAAGTGAGATGGAGAATCCTTTCCGCCATTAGGCCTTCCATATCGTGCACCGTCCACGCACTTTTCTCTGAAACCTCTCTATACCCCCCCCCCCCCCCCCCCCCCCCCCCCCCCCCCCCCCCCCCCCCCCCCCCCCCCCCCCCCCCCCCCCCCCCCCCCCCCCCCCCCCCCCCCCCCCCCGACTCGAGCGCGTCTCGACGTAGACTCACGGTTGGACCAGAGAGGATAGACTACGAACACATTACCAGCAGAGACGGTCAGTGCTTCTCGGTCCGTCGTCGGAAGCGTAGCGTCGTTTCCACCTGGGCGCCGCATGAATTCCTTCACCGAGGAATAGCCTGCTGTCTGTGTGTGAGCGCGCGCACGCGTGTTTGTGTGTGTGTGTGTGTGTGTGTATGTGGCTGAGTTCCGAAGACTCGGTTTACGATGCCTCGATGATAATTCATGTTGAAACGCAAAAGGGGAAACAGCAACAAGGAAATTGAAAATCGCAGCACCTCG
Organism: Ichneumoninae sp. A BG-2022a; assembly: GCA_030522665.1. Classification (NCBI taxonomy): domain Eukaryota; kingdom Metazoa; phylum Arthropoda; class Insecta; order Hymenoptera; family Ichneumonidae; species Ichneumoninae sp. A BG-2022a. The sequence goes on from JAPYZC010012341.1 coordinate 6,051, forward strand.
ACCTGTGTCATGCGGGCTTCGGTTGTGCTTCGTTTTTGGATTAAGTGAGGAATGAGGCGTTGAGTGCGATAACTGTTTTTTTTTATAATAAATAATACCTTGCGAGAAATCTCGTGGAAAGAAAGGTTCAAATAAATGTTCGTCACGGCCGACAAAAGTTCGATGACGCTTTGCCCCACAGGCGAACGAAGATAATGTTCGGAGCGTTATGAAATTTGGGTCGATGGGCGTTATTTTTTATTTATTTTCAGAGGCTGTCGAAGAGTGTTCGAAGAGTATTTCATACTTTGTGTACCTCGTTACGAAATAACGGTATAAACTTTGTTCTTTTTTTTTTGGTAAAGATTTTTTTTGTGAGGAATATTTCAATCTCGAAAGCAAATACAAAAAAAATTGTGGTATCGGTTTTCGGCAGAGAGAAACGATATTCCCTCCGAAAATAAAATCCAGTCGGCCTCTCCGCTACGGCACACAAACTGAGAGAAAAGTCACGCTCCATGAGAATAATCTTGCTAGACACTTTTTTTTTCTTCACCCCTCGGTGAAATAAACAAAGAAGCATATTCGATTTAGTGACAAATAATTGTGAAGAGAAAACGTTAATTTGTCACGTGAAAATAATTTCGGCGAGGATTATAGTTACCGTCTGCAAAATTCTCGGTGTCCGAAACGATATAAAAGAAAAAAAAACAACAATAAATCGCGAAGCGGCAAAATTCGCACGGCGCATTATAATATCACGTTGTGAAGCACCGGCTGAAAGGATTGAAGTGCCGCACGGTGTCCCCTCATCCATCAATTCATCTCGAGCCCGCTGTGTACGCGATACGCGGCGATCGCCGGCGAGTATAACGTTTTCGCTCGCCTGTGTGCATAAAGCCCCGGTCGTCCGAGGTTGTGTGTACGTGTGCGCGCGGGGTCGTCGCGACTCCCGTGACGAGCGCACGCGCGCGCATTCTCTGGTACTTAACCGTCGGTACGGGAGGCGCGCGATTCAGTTCCCGGTCGTCGGGCACGCGGCTTACGTCAGACGACGACTTGGGCCATCGGGCCACGTGTTCTTCATCCTCGCGTTGTTCCTCGATTCCTGTCAAATCAATATCAAATACAACTAACAACAAAAACAGAAACACCCAAACAAGAACATAATCTAGAAAAATAAAAAAAAAAAATTAATTGACTGCAAATTGTCATCGAAAAAGAAACAACAAAGAAAAACGAAGCGAAGATCTCTTCTAATTAATGAAAAAAAAAAAAATCGTAAACAAACTGTTATTTCCTCGATGATGTTGTGTTACACGATCAATTGAAGAAAAAAAATCCCTCGATCGTACGGTATATTTTGAGATCGCCATCTCGCGAAATATATACTGCCCGGCCGTAATCTATACGTACAAACACACATATATATGCATATATAAATAAACATAGACGACACGCGCACACACGTGCACGCTGTGGACAAACGAGCCGCGTCTAACTTCCGGGTGTGTTAGTGTGTGTGTGTCTCCGCCAGCGGTTGATTCTCGAGGTCTCGCTCGCACGCGCTCGCTCGACTTGACTCGAGACGATAGCCGTTGAAACGAAGCGGCAAAGTGGCCTCGCGACCGCTGCCACCTCCTAGGACGTCGTCGTCGCGTAACGACACTTACGTGGCAGACGACGAGACGCGCGTTTCGCACAAAGCGAATAATCATTTTTCGTTACATTACTCGGCTGCGCTCCCGGTAGCTCATTCGCCCGAAACAGCAGCGACTTTGCTTAACGGGCAGGTGTCGACCAATCGGTGACCTCGACACTCCGCCGCGGGCTGAGAGCGTCGGGGGCTCCCACCGAAACTTTTGTGCGACGTTGCAGTGCGTCGGGGGAATCCGAGTGAGGCGAAACAAGGAGAGAGCCACGAACCACGTGCTCGAATCATCACATCGTGCGACGCTCTACGTCCGCAAGATCGACACTCGACGAGCGTGAGAAGTGCGGACTAGCGGTTCGTTTGAATAACTCGAGTCTCGCAGGTTTCTTTTCAATTATTTTTTTTTTCTTTTCTTTTCTCTTCTCTTCACTCTTTTTTTGCTCCTTTCACTTCCGTACGAATGAGAAGAAGAAACAACGACGGAAGTGCGGGATAAGCGAAATTTATAGTGGCGATAATTTCATTTGTTATTTCAGTGCGTCTATGAAAGTGTCGGATTGTTTTTTCGTTTGTTTTCTGTGGGTTTTAACATTGCGATAATGTACGGCGAAAAGTGGATTTTGACTGTCATGATGATGACGATAATGTTCGAGGGACGTGCCGATGCTTTTACCAATCAGTGGGCCGCTCATATCGTGGGTGGTTTCGAAGTCGCTCAGCAGGTCGCACTCGAACATGGATTTCTCTCGGCTTATAAGGTTCGTTCATATATTTTATATATATTAAAATGTATATATAAATGTATATATATATATTTTTTTAATACAATTATAATACCTGATTTAGTACAGCGAGGCTTGAATTTTAAGAGGTTAGCTTGAATTTCAGATATAAGTTTAATGCGAACTTTATTGCGTGCTGAAGAAGGGCCTTAAGTTTGAACTTAAGATAGATCTTAAGCACGCGATGAACTTCGGGCGATCTTAAGACGTTAGCTTGAACGTATGTTCAAGTTAACGTCTTAAAATACGATATTTAATGTCTATTTTTCGCTATCCGTTCAAAAAAATGTTCCGTTTAAAAAACTCTAATGCTGGTAGGATTTGTCATTTCTCCCTTTGTACACACACTTCATATAAACTCGTGACATTGAGCCATTACATCGTGCAGCCCTTTAACTCCGCTGTACGACATTCGCCGCTATCTGCTTCACTTCATTGTCTCCAACCCTCGCGTGACATCGACGAGCCGCTGTTCACATAATTTTTTTTTAATGCTTCACGTGTGCTTCACTTTTGAATACGTAAAGTGAATAACTTCCCTTAAGGCGGGGCTAAAGATCAACATAACCTCAAAATATTTCGAGCACGTTTTTTCCGAAATAGTTTTTCATTTTATAGAACCGTTTCGGGGAAAAATGCATTTCAAATTTTAATTCTTTCTCTCTCGAACTCATACGTGTTTAGCCTCCCCTTAAATGAAATACTTTGCCAACAATCGAATAAAAAACACGTTTCTTTCAAAATGCGGTAATTTTTTGTTTATTGTCATTGAAGGGAATTCAACAGATACTTCTCTTGTTTCGCTATAGTTTATGAAAATCTAAGAGAAAACGTGCAAACAAGGTTTTTGTATTTATTTTTCTATTATTATTGAGAAATCGTATATTTTTTCATTAAAAATTTGTTCGTGCATGATGTTGAATCTCATAATTCGGAAACCGAGCGAACGGATCGAATTTTTTTTTTTTTTTTTTTTTTTTTTTTTTTTCTTACCCTATTTTTTTTTTCCCTTTTTGGATCTAAACTGGACACGTCTTTACAGACGACGCGTATTTGAAATCCACATGGAGACTGAACAGTTTTTGTTAAATTGATTTAATCGATGCGTAACACAAAGAGACTTATATGGAAAGAGTATGTGTGGTACATGTCGAAAGTATATATGTGCTATATCAAGAGAAGAGCTTTATAAATTATATTTCCGTCGACAAAATACGATATTTGGAATATCTTTTGAAATACATTTCAGCAAACATATGTCGACAAATATATAAATAATATAAAAACGCTGAATATAAAATACTTTGAATATAATGTTTGCATATATTTTATTCACGTGAGAGAGATTGCATTGTGTGTTCCGCACTGCGCATCGCATAGATTGCAGCATCGAAATATACGGAATACAAATCCCCTTCAATCTCGTCTGCGAGCCTTTAAAAAAATGTTGCACATTGGAAGGTAGACGCTGAATTATGAAGTTATACAGGATATTATTTGTTCGCCATTTTTTGTTTTAATTAATCATTTCCGATCGATTAAGCGTACTATATACTACCGTACATTAGCATGCATGTCTTACCATACATTAATCCAAAAAGACTTCATGATCGTGGCTCGACATGGAAGGACCATAAAATTGTGTTAAAAAAAACTCTTCATTTCATGGACTAAAAAAATCGTGCGGGGGATCTTAGATGCAGAGAGCGTATAATAATTTAATATCCACTTATGCATATTTCTAGAATCGGCGACTATCTAACTTTCACTTGACAATGTTTAAGCATAAAAATAAATAAATTTGAATTAATTAAAAACTATTATTCAAGGTAAAGAAAAATATTTATTGACGCGACGTAATATTCGTCGTTTGTATCAAGAAAAGTACATTAAAAAAATGGTATGAATAAGTATAGTATATAAAGTATATAAGTATAGTATATAAAATGTTAATGCTAATGCATCGAAATTCGCGAAACAGAAGTACATATTTCTTCATTTCGTGAAGAACAAAAAAAAATGATGCGCTTGATGCCCTGGACCGGTGAATGATGCATTGAGAGTCGAGAGTGTCGCGCTCAATTCTAGCCAGACGTATCGTCTCATGAACTTTCGCACTCGCTCACTCTCGCTCACGGGATCTCACAGTCCCTCTGTCCATAAATTTGTCAATTCGGCGCGTCACAACGGAGCGATAGAGCTCGCCAGCAGCCCGGCCGCGTCTCCCCACGATTTACATTCGCCATTCGGTCATTTGAATAAATCAAATTCAAGCCATTGCCCTCTCTCTTTGCCTACTTGGTTTATGATTCCAACGAAACTGTACCTTTCATAACCCGTTTCAGCATAGCTCTCGCACGAAATGTTAAATTTTTCCTCATTTCCTTATGCTGATTTATTTTTATTTTATTTTTTTAATCAGTATAAAAAAATTATATTATTTTGTTTTAAACCAACATTTTATAAATTCACTTCGAGAAACACGGCAATACTATTTTTCTTATCAAAAACTTGCCTTCCGGTGAGCGGTTGGAGGCAAACGAGTCGTCGTAAATGTTTTACTCGCTGTGACGTGGTACACGTATATGTCATTGCGACAGTTTTTGTCGGAAACTTACCGGAGCGATTCGCAATCAGCCTCGAGACTCAGCTGTCCTGCCCTTGCGGGAATGATAAAAAAGAAGAATAAGGAACTAGGAAAAGTAGCGAATAACCGAGGGGGACACCAAAAAGAAGAACCACACATACGTCCGCGTCGCGCTATAGTTTCTCCACAGAGTGAAAAATGCCTTGAGCATGTATTCCAGGGCCGAGCTTCCGCGATTTAAAATATACATATATTCGTCGCTAAAACACCGCTCGCGACTTGTGCCCTATAACTCTTTCGCTTCGGCGAGAAAAAAACGCAGGGAGGGTGGGGACATAAAATAAGGGAGAATTTGTAAAGTTTTGTAAAAGGACAAAAAAGAACATGAACATTGCCGTGGTTTCGGAGATGAGAAAAAACAGCTTTCCGTAGGGCGAGAAGTAAATAAAAATCGTCTCGCAGTTCAACAATTAAAAATAACGCTGGCAATCAGCGTTAATGGGTAAAAACGTTTTTTGAATTGCCTGTAACAAACGTTACGGCAAACTATATTTCTTCGTTAATGATTTCACCACATACGTCGAATAGATGGATCCAAAAACTTCAAATAAAAACGTTCACATCTAACTTGAAAACAGAACTTTTTCTGAAATGTGATAAGACAACATCCCTATGTCTACCTCCTCATCAGGTAAACATAATTTAATTTGGATTTTATATATTTTATCTTAAAAAATTGGTCTATTTTGAGACATCCACAAACATTGCGCTGTGCTTTATTTTAATCATTGGTTGACATTTTTTTGCAGCTTTCTGGGAATTGTGTATATTATTTGCGAAAAAAGCGTAAAGCAGAACATTTAGAAGTTTCACTTGCGCATTCAATCTTGAGTTACTGAGCCGGTTGTGTTACAAAATTTTTGAAATTTATCTCGAAATATTTTTTCCGTCGTCTTCGTTGTCTTTGTTGTTTTGTTAAAAATCCGCAATTTCGTGACAGTATTTATTGATGCTTTTTTAAGATTAGAACAAAACATGCGCGCCAATTTTTTCAAACATTCCGTCTGCGAGGAAGAAGTTATAGAAATTTCCACACTAAGGAAAATAAATGGTTGAATTAAGCAAATGCGCGGTGACATACGTTCAAAGGTGTATTCGGTTGGTATAACAAAAATGTTCAATTCAATCGACAAATTTCGAATAAATAGAAGAATATAATCGTTTAACAAAACAATGCTTTATTTGTACCAAACAAACAACAGCTTTGAACGTATGTCACCGCGACTTTTGGTTAATCCAAAAATTTTTTTTTCTCACTTAATTTCTCTCAACCATGAGTCTTGTTAAAAAATCTTGGTTCAAAAAATTCTTTGAAGAAGCCACTTTACATCGAATTCAGAAAATTTGATAATTGTATTTATGTTAATGAAGAAAGAACAAAAAATATACAAGTATGTAGTTAAAAAAATACTCATTATCGACCACCATTAAATTAAATTGATACACATCTACCATGTAATGTATATTAGATGCGACTTTATAAACGATGAAGGCTGTTCAATTCGGCAGAAAAACTCTGAAAAGAAGTTTTGGGTTCGATGTACTGTGGCTGTGGTATATACAGAGACTTCCTTCTCTATCACACTCTGGGCGATTTTCCAGAAAAAGGAAATCGAACTTGGGCTCGAGCGCTTATTCGCTATATCACAGCAATCGAACGACCGGGCTAGTACGTGTTGGAAGTGTTGGTGGAGCATTGCAGCGAGCGGGGAGAATACTCGGATGATTGCACAGGGGCTCGCAGGGGGTATTCCGGGTGGAGTGCTACCACTAGGCTGGGGCTATATATCGGATCAGGGCGCTGCGCGTTATACTTTGGGGAAACTGAGATACGGAATTTCTTATAGGGCGCCCGTTTTCCGAACAGCAGTATGGCGCGTCACATCTGTTCGGTGTCTCCCACACGCACACGCACACGCACACGCACACGCACACGCACACGCACACGCACACGCACACGCGCTGTGACACGTGCACTACGAAATGACTAAAGTAATGACATTTAGAGGATTTCCTATACATCGAGAAACTTTGGACACGTACAGCTCCGGCTCGTTGTGTATCGTCTGAATTTACGATTGCCAGCAAACGAATGATAATGGCTAAGATTCCGGGAAGTTGGCAAACTTACATCGCCACCGTACTAATGGTATTTAAGTTTCTTGTTAGAGTTTTGGATTTCAATAAGTTGTACTCAGGAATGTGTAATTTTGTGCCGACTAAAAGTAAAGGAGGCCATCTTTTGTACTTAGAGAGGGATACGCAACAGATACGACCTCGTGATTTTTATTATTTTTATTCTGATTTAGTTTGGTCTGCGAGGTTCTGTCGAGGAACTTAACGATAATTGAACGACGGAAACTCGTGGAATTAGGAATTTAAATTGAGACATTTATTTTATAAGACTTCACGGAATAACCGACTTTGATACGGCTTTGGAACAACTGATGTATCTTTCAGACGAGCAAAATTGATGATAATAATGATAGCGGTGATTGAGACTGAGCGGACTATTTTTATCGATTTTTCGCGGGTGACAGAATAAAAAGTCTTATCGCAACCGGTCGATTTTATATACAATTTATGAAATATCAAGAGACGCGGTAGCGTCTCGACGCCAAGTACTTAAAAAAAAAAATTTAAGCGAGCGAAGGACGCTACCAAGTAGTTATACTCCAAAATGCCGGA
>JAPYZC010012344.1:0-12275 GCA_030522665.1 Ichneumoninae sp. A BG-2022a
CAAAATTAATCTTCTCAGTACCTTTAGTATACATGATTTTTTTCAGATTTTTACCCCATCAAGAAGTACTTACAATTTTCGCGTATTGTCGTCGAACTTATGCGAAGTCAGTGCGCAGCGAGACTCCCTCCTTAAATATGAACTTTATTTTACTGTGCGGTGCACGCGAACTCTGCTGATAGCGCAAGTATTTTTTTATAATATTGACCATCTATAACTGTATATTCATTATTCAGGTGCTTATACGACGCACGGCCTCGTGTGCAGAATGGCATTGACCTCGTACGATCAAATACCGGAGAATCTCGCCGAGTACTGCTACGTAGAGTTTACGATGCCGGCTACACAAGTCTCTCACACAACGGCGAGAAGCGTCAGTCTGCAGAACAGCGACAGCGATAATCCCCCGGAGAAATACGTTAGAAATCTTTCGAGACACGAGTACAGGTTGGTGCAATCGATTCGATAGCTACAAACTACGGAAACGCGGGGAACAATAAAAATAAACTATAACTCATCTTTGGTCTGAAGGGTCGGCATCGAGCACACACAGGGCGAAGGACCGGGCGCTTACGCGGCAGCAACCAAGAAGATACCGGAAGCGACACCGGAGGTCCAAGAGGAAGTTGCCGAACCCGCGCCAGCGGAATCGGACTCCGATTCTTCCGAGTAAAAAAAAAAAAAAAAAAAAAAAAAAAAAAAAAAAAAAAAAGAAAAAAAAAATTAAAAAAATAATATAATGAACGTTCGACCATTATTTGAAACGCGTGAAATTGAGAATTCTCGACGCTGAATGATATATATATATATATATTAATTACGGGGAATAAGGTACAGATAGTGTTTAATATGTACTCGCGCTCGAACGTGTGCACCCGAGGGAGGCTGCTGTATAAATGACACGCGGCTAAGTTGCAAAAAAGAAGAACAAAGTAAAATAGCGTTGACGTTATTTTAACGAGTGCAGACGTGAGCGAAAGGGTTGTTGCTTACACTTGCCCACAATAAGATATGAAATCGTGTCATTGTAACTCGTACATGTGCATCGTACCACAGAGACACAAACAATACACACAAGTATATAAATTATTCTACAATACACGATGCGCGTATTGGCGAGGGTTGGACGCAGATAAATCTTATATCGGAGGATTAATTTATAACGAAGGACAATACGCAGTTTTTTTTTCGTTCATAGCATATAGATGTGACGAATGTTGGGCCAGCGACGGCGAAGAGTTTTCCGAGGTCTCCCATTCGAGTTTCAAAGATTGATCGCAATTGTCCCGGCTGTATTTTTGTTGTTGTTGCTTTTCTGTCGTTGACATTACGGCCGGATTGTTATGTCCAGAATTAATATTATCGCTGTTATTATTTCGAAGCAGTGCAACTGTGTTGGAAGCTCATTGCGATGTAAATGCTGTCGTGTAATTTGATGCACGGTTAAGGGATTCCATCTGTGTCAGGCATCGAAACGTGTCTCGTTTTTTTATCTCGGTAATAAAAAATGTTGTGGAAAATCCCCCACGATTAATCGTCCGCAACGGTGTTCTCATCATGCACAAAAATCTCCAGAAATTAATATAAAAAAATGTCGGAAGAGATTCATTTTTTTACGCAAATATTCAAATTTACGAAAATATTCAAAAAATAATGAAAAAATGGAACGTCTTAAATTTTTTTGTATTCGGAGATGGTAATTTTTTTACATTATTGGAACACATTTACGAATAATCAGACTTTTTCGGTACCGAGAACAAAAAATTTAACACGTTTATTTGTTTTGCCTGACATCGTTGGACACCCCGTTAAAGCACGGGTGAGTGCGGTCGTTTAAATGCACAGAAGTAGACTCGTTATTATTCACGACGTTAAAAAGATAGAAATGAAGTAAAAAAATAAATTCACGCATATCTTATTGTTTGAAGCCTGCAGATGATCTACGCAATGTTATCTAGTCGTTTGAGATCATAGGTTATTGTTATATTACGAATTAGATATTAGGCATAACTACGATAGACATATATAAGTTCATAGGCAAAAAAAACAGAAGATGATAAGATGATAAGTAATACGGATGAATGTGCGAAACAATTACCAACGATTCTGCAAAATTAAGAAATGTAACACGAAAAAAGTATGAAATTGCGCGGATGACATTAACGTGTGAGTGAGTGGATTGTGAGAGTGAGATATGTAATTCAAAAGATGTCGTAAAAGTTTATCAACTTAACGCTCCTACGAATATATATTTAATTAACGTGTAAGTTTCATTTCGACGTTATTTTTTATTTGACAAAAGAAAGGATTGTCACGTTTATTGAGATTCTCAAGAGAACCCCAGCAAAGGCCAAAGATACAATACTGCAATTGACTTATACGAGGACGTTCGCGTCCGGGAATATGTATAACGAATGCCCGAGTCACATTAGTATAAACCAAATATATATATGCATACTATAGATTGCAATAAGAGGTGTACTGTTTAAGAAAGGAAAAAAAGAATGAAGAGAAGAAGAAACGTTAATTGTATCTAGTTGTATAAGTCGAGGAACTCTTAGACGTAAGTTTCATTTTCGTTATATATTTTTCGTTGACGCATTTATCGTCCTGAAAAGGATTCAAAGAGTACACTCTAGTCCCTAGTTGGTAAGAAAAAAAAACGATACAATGTTATTGTTAAGAGTATAATTATCGATAAGTAATCTAACAAGGAGAACGGGAGAGAGAATCGTTGGGCGAAAGTTAAAATTTTACGATCAGTCCGTATTGTTTACGTCAGGGACGATAACAAAATTATCACACGTTCTGAACGCATCTAGTGTAACGAACAAAACGCCAAATTCTCGATGACTTTCATTGTTTTCCTGAGTCTTGCCATAGAGCTAATAATTTTATTATAAAAAAAAAGTCGAGAATTTAACCAAAAAACACGGTCAGTCTTTGAAACATTACAGGCTGCCTCGGACTCGCCGACAGAATAAGAATTTAAAAAAAACAGTAACATTTTCGTTGATAAACAGAACCATTATCGACGCATCAAGGTTCGAGCAAGTTTACCACGGTCGTGATAAACTTCATCGACGAATCTAAATGATTTCCAGCTAATGATCTCAATGAATATGTATCCCAAATAGCTTAACGTGCATGTATAGATTGTAATGGGGCCGAAGTGGCGTTTTACGAATGCAACGACGATGATTTTGATTGTTCGCACGTCGACGATGTGCGCTCGTTCGAGTTGTGTGTATGAGTGTATTTGTGTTGTTTGTTGTACTTATTGCCCGGGCGAGAGAAAAAACAAAGTAGCCAACTTTTTAGCCATTCGATCTTCTTGGGTTTTATTTGTGTTACGCGCGTCGAATCGAGAGATCCGTATCGAGACACGTGTGCATTCGCCAAAAGAAGCAACGCGTTACGCTCCCTCGCCTGCCCCCTCCCCCTCGAGGGATGAAGTGTCTTCGCCGGTTTATTTTCAGTGGGTATCGCGCCATTGTCTTCGACTGTATCGCTTGAGTACTTGGAAATAGAATATTCGTAGTCGTTCCGCAAAAGACACAAATCTAAGTGGTTTTTTTTTTATAGCCATTTTTTTTACTCGTAACAGCAAAAAAATGTACTATTATTTTTGTGCAATTAATCTCACGCTTTGCGCTCTCGCTTCTTCGACGATTCGACGAAAGTATCAAAAACCTCGAATCGGATAAAGTATTCGTAAACAAATTTAAAAACATGATCGATGGTTGTTCCAGCAGCGTCTAGCCATGCGTTCGTTTTTTGGCAATAAAAGGACGATAAAGAAGAAAAGAGAGCCGGGCTGTACAATAAACGATTTTGCTTCGCAATAAAAGCGCGGATGACATTGAAAGACACGTTCGTAACGAACTAAGGCAATATTATAGAAATACTACCTACTACAATATACACGGTGGACGATTGGACGAGGAGGTCGAGAGGCCTTCTCCGATTCAAGGTCACCGAACCGGCGGTGGATTGACCGGATACAGTTACCAGAATAATGAAGCGAAGACAAAACAGACGTTAAAAAAAAAGAGAAAAATGCATTTTGCTCTCTCTCGCGAGTGTCGTAACGTTGTTAAAAAACAACAACAAGCTCCTGTTAATTTTAACGTGAACTATAGTATTATAAATGTCATCAAAGAAATTCCGTAAATGAAATTGTAAGTTGATAGATATAATCGGCATTGTTGAATTATTTAATTTTTTTGTTTTTCAATTTTTACGGCTTATTGAAATGAATTATTTTACCAATTAGCCGCGAATCTCTCGTAGAGTCCTAATGAGTGATTGGCTCGCGTACGCCCGTGGAACGTATATGTACACATAGAAAATCCATGACTTGCGTTATAAATATATTGAACATACTATAAATAATGAAAATGAAGCTACGCGTTAGATCGCGTGTACTTAAGATTTAATAATAAAAAAAAACGAAAGGAAAATAAAAACACATCTAGAGCGACAAGTAAATACAACATATATATAAATATAAATATATATATTATAAATATAGAAACAAAGAGAGAAGGATAATTCTTATGTCTGTACCATAACTTCGTGGATGATGGATAAAAAAAAATGAAGAAAAAAAACACTATAGATGAAGAGAAAAGCGTGAAAACGAGCGCAATCGAGAGAGAACGAAAGGGAGAATTGATTATAAAGGATGAAATGTAATTCTGTTTAGCTTACGCAACAGGAAAAAAAAACAATTCTATGTATCGATGAATAATATGAAATTGTTTAAGCAATTAATATCAACGATTATTCTTTTGTGCGTAGGTTTTTGTCAAATGCGTAAAGCTCGTTAAAAAAAAAAAAAAAAACATCTCCGCGATCGTCGATTCATCGCTGTTTTCTCTACCGCATTGCATTTTGTTCGGGCTACTAAATTCATTTGTAAACAAATTTAACCTCTCATCCCCCTCACATTTCGGATAATCAACTGCGAGCCGATCGTCGATCACCAAATAATCGTATAATTTTCCAGGCAAGATTTTCGAATTCCGGGAGCCGTTCGTTTCGAGTACAGAAATTCATCAGAAGTCGTGAGTAAAAGTGACGAGATCCATGAAACATTTAAATCCTATTCGAGAGCGACAAATCATTGGCGTCAGAGAGGAATAATAGATTCTCTCCCACGTGAAACATCAACCCGATGACACCATTCTACGCATTCCTTCTATCATGCATTTCATCCCATAGAAAAAGCTGTCGTTAAAATAATAATAATAATAATAATAATAATAATAATAATAATAATAATAATAATAATAATAATAATAATAATAATAATAATCAGGAAACAGAAAAATTTACCGGAAGTAACGGTTTCAATGTCACGCGCAGGCACTAAATTTGCGTAATTTTATAGACGATTGGGAAATAAGTGATTTCCTCGCGGGGAGGCCTTCGCGTTCGATTTACTGTCCAGTCGTTGGCCACAAAGGCCGATTCAACAGCCTTGCGAGGAATATTTAAGTTTTGGTCGATACAAATTTCTTCGAGTAGTTTCAATCGAGCGAAAAAAAAATGTTCGCCAGGCCTTATGTCGATGTCATCGAGTTATCACAAAAGGGAGTTATTGATCTCGACTGTGACGAAAAGAAGACAAGAAAATTCTTCGCTCGGGTTTTTGGTTGGTGTCCCGAGATGTTTCCTAGAGAAAGTAGCGTTTTTGTTCGATACTACCGGGTGCGACAGACAAATCGACTGCGGAAAGCAGTATCGACGAAGGTCGATGCATCGGCGAATAATTTCGCGTTACAAATCCCAGCGGTGATCTCACCGAGTCGAAGACGACAATAGAAGTAAGACACACGGACGCGGTTCGGCGGGGTCGATAAAGATACTCGCGGCACGGATTCGCTGCGTCCAACTCGCCGAGTATCTCTCGGTGTCCCCGAGCATCGCCAACCGCGATCGCCAACGTCTCCACCTCCACAGAACGAGACTGGTGCGCCGGTCGCTGGCGCTGCTGCTGCCGCTGCACCGTTCCCTCGGCTCAGCTGTTTCTGTTTACCAAACAAAGAAGCCAGTTGAACGGTGGACGGCGAGCGGAACGTTCGTCCGTTCTAAGCGCGCGCTCGGCCACCGCCAGGCCCTCCCGATACACATAATAATAACAGCAGCCGAACGTCCCTGTTACTCTCGAAACGTACTTCGATACGCGGAGATATAAATCTTTCCCATTAAAAATTTAAATACAAAAAAAAACAGAAATAAAAAAAGCATCCCCTTTATCGAGATAACATCAATGTTGCAATGATTTAACGACCATTGATATTTTTCACGCAAACAAGAAGTACAGTTGAGGGAGGTGAATAATAATAATTCTGATGAACAACCGTAAATCCGTATAGTCCGTCTCAGCGATAGCAGTCCTGTACGTGCAGCGTCGCTTCTGCTACTCGGTACGCGGGGTTTTATTTCTATTCGGACGGGATTTTCCGCCGTTCGTTGGAGGCTCAGTCGAGAGTCGTCGGGAACGAGGCTTTCGTGTCCACCGCGAGTCACGAGAGCTCGGAGTCTCAGGTGGACGGTGGAAGTTCCAAAGGCGAACGAGAAACAGTGAGTAAGATCGCGTAGGGAAACACGACATGAAAATAGGACGGGTACGGAAGACCTACGGTCTCGATGTATCGTCTACGATCGAGCTGCCGCGCAGCCGTTTACTCTCGTCGAGTCGACATTAAAATTGGCGCTTTGTCTTCGAGCTGTATTATTGTCCAGTCTGGTGGACGGTTATCGGCATTATTTTAAAGAGCCCGCAGGAGAATATCGTGGACGGTGTCGGAGATAAGACGCTGCAGATGAGTCCGTCGACGAGCGGTGGAAACGAGCCGAGAGCCTCGGGGCTACTCGGGAACAAACGGCAGGACTACGAACGCCGTGGCGAATTCTCTCTTTCTCTCTTGACCCCGCTGTCTCGGTTCCGCTCTCGCACGCGTCGGCAACCTCCCCGCTTTCCTCCCACCCGCTGTCTCTCTATCTCTTTCTCCCTCTCTCCGTGATCGATTCTCGGGACGGTGTAGAGGCCAGTCCAGACCCCGAGAACTCCGCGTCGAATCGTGCATCGCGTATCCTACACGGATATACATACAACCGAACATGCAACGGGAAATTCTATCCAATTTTATTCCAACAGTTTACTGTATCTGTGCTGCAATTTCTTTCGCAATTACTTTCGTCGAGGCCGCTTCCGGTTGATTGCATTATATGTATATTCGAGGCTTCGTTCACGAGGGTAAAATTCCGTATAACAATAGAAATGGCAGATGCGTAGTATCGTTGTGTTAAATGTTTTTTTTGTATTACGACAAAGATATTTCCGAGTCCGCTGCGCTTATGTAATGACGCGGCGGGAACATCGAGGAGAGACGCAGTCCGATAATGTAACCCATCAGACACATCGAGTCAAGTGCGCCGTCGATATTCTGCACGTACTGCTGTACCGCTGGAATTTTTCGTAGGACGTTACGCGTATAGCAGGTGCGGGCACTGAGCGAGCGACCCTTTTCATCGAAGTGGCGGGGCTCTTCGGAAGCCCTTGACCGATTGACCTGTTGAAAATAACGACTCCCTTTCGTTCGATTTATCATTATCATTATTATCATTATTATCATTATTATCATTATTATCATTATTATCATTATTATCATTATTATCATTATTATCATTATTATCATTATTATCATTATTACGAAGATTGCTCGAATGTGTGTTTCGCATTTAAATTCGCTTTCATCGCGAGACGCGTGTATTTTTTAATTCGGCATTAGTAATTACAGTATCATTGTTTGTTTTGTGAATATCGGAGGAGTTCCGTAGCGCAACGGATTGAACAACTTTCGAACGCTTGAGGCTAAAACGAATGATCTCGTTAATTGGCCGAGCGAGTGAGTTGGCTAACGGATAGAACGTTCGCGGCATGCGATGCAGCCTCGGGGAAACGAGGCAGTAGCAACGCTCGGTTCGCGCAACGACCCGTGGAAACTCGGGGCGGTGTTGTGGCGCACAGCACAAGGACCGCGCTAGCTGCGGCGAGTTTCCGGAAGCTATAGAGCCTCTCTATGCACCCGGTGTTTTTTCGGACTGATCGATAGCGACCGTTTGGCCGCGCGAGAAGCGCCAAGAAAATTTCGAACGCTCAACGCGAGATTTCGAAGGAATAAAACGCTTACCGTGCGAAATTTTTTACCGCCGTTAACCTGGCATCAGTGATGCCAGATTACACCACTAATTTCCGCGGGCGCTTATCTCGTACCGTGTTACAAAATTGCCTCCGAGCGAAATTTCCCTCCAATCGCGGGCCTGCACCCGCGAGCCTTGCCCGAAGAGAAGAAAGCTCCGTTCGGGCTAATGAATTTTCCACTGCGATTGGCTAATCGAGCGGTCACGGGTCGGTATCCGTATCTATTGTGCCGCCGCGGGATCTCACGTGCAGCCCGCTGGTTGAGCCGCTCGCCAACCGTGACGAAAGGTCCAAGGCCAATAGAACGTTGTTCTTTCGTAAAACTATACGATACCGAGCCGAGGGACGCACATTGTGCCGTTTTAGTCGCAGTTTCGAAACTAACACTGTTATCGGCAGTTAAAATAATAATAATATATTATTATTATATTAATAATTTATTTATTTATTTATTTATTTATCAACGGGCGATGCCTTTTTACACATTCAGATAATCTATAAAATTTTTAAACATTCAATATAAGTACATATTAATTTCAAACATATAAGTATTTGCGATAACATTCTGTACAGATGTATGTATAAGATTACAAAATTGCAATCAACACATTAATTTTGTAGTGACTTGTTAGGAAGTTTTCCAGTATTTTTAGGCGTATTGCAGGATCCTGCCTGCCGCTGCCTCCTTAAAGATTGTCAGGGACTCCCGAATGCTAGGTTAATCAGGCTGTTTGCCTGTCGTGTAAGCCTGGCTACTGCCGATCTCGCTCCAAATTCTGACCGTACTCGCAGTGTTATAAAGTTCCTCATATAATCATAATTATTATTATATTAATAATCATAATTATTATTATATTAATAATCATAATTATTATTATACTGGAAATAATAATAATAATAATTCAACGCGTATTACAAAACATGTGTCTGAAACATGAAAAAGTGCAATTTCGAAGAGCCGAGTGCCGAAGTAAGAGGAAAGATTGGGCACGAGAGCGTGCAGAGGTTCTTATCTCTGGTCCGTTCTTTTTTTTCTACTATGTTTCCTCGGTTTTCATTGTACATCTCTTTAAGAGGATTTCGATGTCGAGTCATAACTCGAAGCAAAAAAAATTGAACAAAGCATGTCTCGAGCGTAAACTGTGCGACGCGCTCGAGCGAGCAAGAAAGAAAGCAATACACCGAGACCTTGATGTCGCGACTGGCAGTGCAGCGACGCGCGCGTTAAACGCTCAGTCGTCGGCCGCTGTCTCGACGGAGTAAATTCTACGCAGTAGGTAGCCCGGTGACGCGTTTTCCCATCTGTTACCGCGCTCGCGGCATTTTCCGTTTCGAACTATCGCCGTTGTGCAGCGCGTTCGCACGTTATCGAATTAATCATTTCCCTGAGATCTGGGGCGGGCGGGAAGGGGGCGGCACGTGCGCCGATCGGTCAGAGATTGTCAGCGTCGATGAAAAATACCTTCACGTTTACACGGTTTTTTTTTTTTTTTTTTTTTTTTTTTTCAAGATCCGCATTGAATAATATCGAGCGATTACAATCGCACGCTGGAAGACACTGTGACCATTTGTTTATTTACATGCACTTTCCACACGCGCTGATTGTTCATTCTACGCAGTTCGGTCGATTCATTGCTTCTGTAGAAAGCGTTGATTCTTTTTTTTTTTTCTTTTTTTTTTTTATTCTACACAGCCGGAAGCGTTTTAGAAAATTGATGGTGGAAATTAATCCACGTGACGTTGCGTTACGCTAGTCAAGGCTCTGAACTTTTCTGTGCGATTCGATCTTTTGGTCGGGCATACGGAAATGACTCTACTCGTTCGTTCAATAATACCGCGCGGAATGTATAAAGCACGGATGACACTATTCGAGCTGCGGTTTAACGAAACTAATCAAAGACTGCGGCCGACTACCTCTTAATCTTATCCGCGACGTTTCTCGGCTTGAAAAAACGCATTTATTTATTTTCTCGACAACAAAGAATTGGATCCTGAATCCTCCACGTTCGATTGCAAGTAACGGTGCTGCGAACGTAGTAAAAAATGTTGCGGTACGAGTATGAAAAATTGTACGACTTCCATAAAATAAAATTAATAATACATTTTTTCATAACAAATTTTTATAAATAATAATTATATTAAAAAAATAATATTGAAAAAATTGAATCTCCTATAATGTGTTATATCAGGACGTGGGGATTTTTTCCCATCAACAGAACTCCGGTACGCGCAATCAATCGTGGGGATTTTTCATGTATTTCCTTATTACCAAAAATCAAAATAATACACTTATTTTTTCCTCGAAATAGATGGACCTGGAATTACCCCCCCCCCCCGCTCCACTTTCTTAATCACATATGTGGTTCGAACATCTGTCTGAATACAGTATACGCTTTGTTATCGCGAGGCTATGTTTAGAACAACCTAGAGGCCGATATTACTGAAAAGTAGGTTTCTTCAACCAGCTATGTAATTCATTATTCGACTCGGTCGGAGCGGTGTGGTCAGAGCACGTTTTCCTAAACCCGGTCTCGCACTCCTCCCTTCTATTGCGTCTCGCGACGACGACGATGAGAACGACGTGAAAGACGAGAGGCGTGCAGCAGCGGGCTCGTTCGTTCTATTTTCGTTATATAGAGCTTGGCCTTCGCGGAAGATCATCGAATTAACCATTTTCGAAATTTGGGCCATCGGCCTCTCCCTCGATAAACAGTTTAAAAAAAAACCTCGATGGACACTCGTGTCGAACAGATTGTTTGTTGTTTTTTTAACTACTTTCTCGTGACATGCGAAGTATGCAAGAAAAAAGTGTTGCAATCCAAACGAAAATTGTACTGTCAGATTATGGTCCCGAAACGTGTTTCACATGTCCTAGAATGCAAAAACAGTAGCGGAAGCGGGGCAAAATGGGGCAACGGGGCAAAACGGAATTTGTGGGCAAAACTAAATTTTCAAATAATTTTTGGATCGGACAAGGTGGCAAAACTGGGCAGAAAAGCCTGATGTATCCGATAGGGCGAATTCGGGCATCCAAAAATTATTGGAAAATTACGTGCCCCGCTCTACCCTATATTATGTCACAAGAGAGGAAAGTGCGTTTTTTCACCGAGTGTGAAGTTTGATACCTGCGCGAAGCGAGGGCAGAAATTCACACGACGTGAAAATGCACTTCCATCCTGGTTATTTTAGCGCAGTCGGAAAAAAAGCATTTTTCCATTTCTGTATGCTTTTTTGTCTGTAGGTCTGTGTCGTCCGAAAACAATAACTTTTGAATGACAACAAGAAAATGTAGTTTTAGGATTGAGCTTTGAATTAATCAATTCGTCCTTTCCGATAATTTACCTTAAATGTGAAAAAAACCTTAGGGAGTAATGAAGTTGTACCGCTCATGCGCACATGTTAATAACGATCATCGGTGAATAATAGGCTATTTTCCGCCCACATTGCACGCAAGGAATGTGGTTATTTTAGCGCAGTCGAAAAAAAAAGCATTTTTCCATTTCTGTATGCCTTTTTGTCTGTAGGTCTGTGTCATCCGAAAACAATAACTTTTCGATAACAATAAAATGTAGTTTTGGGATTGACCTTTGAATTAATCAATTTGTCCTTTCCGATAATTTACCTTAAATGTGAAAAAAAAAAATTATAAAAAAATTATAAAAAAATTATGATAAGAGGCTGTTTCGTCCGCAGGCAGACTTACAGCGAAACGCTGGGCAAAAAAATGAGTGTTACGGTACAGCGTTGCCATCGTTCTCTAACGAAGTCATTCGAGACAACAATGGATCATCGACTGTAAATAATGTGCATCGAGTAAAATATAAAAAAAAAAAGTATAAAAAAAGTAATAAAATGAACACCGTGAAGAACCTTAAGAGCTTCTCGTCGAGAAATCCAGTAATGATTAGCTCGCTTCATTTTATTTAATTTTGATTCCTCATAGAGGAAGCTTTGTTTTGGTAAAAAAAAAATGTCGAGATTTTAATGAAAACGTGTTCAGAATGTTCGAAAACATCGAAAAATCACATTTAGAAAAAATGTCTGGATGGATGTGTGTGTG
>JAPYZC010012401.1:0-14472 GCA_030522665.1 Ichneumoninae sp. A BG-2022a
ACACGCTTGGATACCCCGCAGAGGCGAGGGTGCTTTCACAACGTCCGGCAAGAGAAAAAAAGGAGAAAACAAAATTAATAAAATAATCGATATTTTATTTCCTTTCGGTATTTTCAGACCCTCGGGAATGATCTATGGGGAAAATGTCTGCAAAGTGTATATCCATATCTGTCTGCTAAATCGATGCCGTTTCATAAAAAATCATATTTCCGATACGGATAGTCGCAAAACAATTAAGGTGGTATTAGCACCTTATTAGTGGATTAATAAAAATAAATTACAAACCATTTATCGAGGAAAATGTCGAAACTCGTCGCAGTTTGATGGATCTTCACATCTTCACAACCTGCGGCAAGAAAAAAAATATGTTTTTTAAAACAAAACAAAAAATCTTTTTTTTTGTTTTAAATCAGTATTTTATTCCCTTTCGGTATTCAGACCCTCGAAAATGATCTATGGGGAAGATGTCTGTGAAATGTCTGTCTGTATTTCATTGGTACGTCGATGCCGGTTCATAAGAAATCATATTTCTGATACATACAGAGACCCGTTAAACAATTAAGATTGTATGAGCGCTTTAACTCGTCCATTTAAAAAAATAAATTACAAAGATTGCGGAAAATATTGTAACACGTCGCACTTGATGGATCTTCACATCTGCATAACCTCCGACAAGAAAAAAAAAAAAAAAAAAAAATTATATTTTATTACCTTCAGTATTCACACGCTCGCGAATGATCAATGTGGAAAATGTCCATATTTCATTGGTACATCAATACCGGTTCATGCGAAATGATATTTCCGATGCATACAGCGAGTCGCGAAGCAATTAAGACGGCCCGAGCACCTTAATTATTGAAAAAAAAAAAAAAAAAAATTACAAATAATGCATCGAGAAAATTATTGCGACTCGTCGTGGTTCGATGGGTCTTCGCGTGGGCCGTGCACGAGATCGGCCGAACAGGCTTCTCTTCCTCCTGCGAGCAAAAAACTGCGTCGGCTCTTCCGCGGCCGATGACAAATTATCGACGCCACTCGAGCCGACGTAATACCGTGAACACTCTCGAACACGATCGGCCGATCGGTTCCTCGCCGCGGTCCCCGACGCGAGATCCGCCGATTTCGTGCATACCCACCGGGTGAGTGCGCATGCTCAAAGCCCACGCGTTACGGACCACAGACCGCGGCCGTTATGGCTCGGCGGGAATAATAAAAAAATAAAAAAAAAGTAACGTGAAATAAGAAGCGAATAAAGAACGACCCAAGAAGCCCGCACGGAGATCGGTGATGAATGGCCGAGCGCCGCTCGGTAGCAGCGCTTGTAATTTTGTTTGCGAAAGCAGGAATATAAAAAGCATAAAAAAATACCATTAAAAAAAAAAATACCATCCAACCTCGAGAGGCAAGTTCGGCGAATCTTATGCGATTCGAAATCCGAGAGGATCGATATCGATCGTCGGCCATTAAACATCAATTCCCAAAGGAGGACGTCGATAGTTATCGCGCCTTACGAACGGTACATCAAGCTCGTAGATCGCCAATTTCTCGATATCGGGGACGCGTGAATATTTCTGAATATTTTCCCTACAGCATCGTCCGGCGGGTGAAGCGGCAGATGCGCGGAGCGGAGGTGTGCGATTCGACCTACGCTCGGCGTCGACGAATCCATTAGGTGTAACCGATGTAACCCATCGATAACGCGGTTTCTCAAATTTTAATTTCGAAACGTGTATTTTACATTTGCATCGACGGGAGGCTCGTTTGTGACGCGATGCCGCGATCAGCGAGGTGACAGCCACCACACTTGGCATTGAAAAATTATATTGATCCAACGTGTGTGTGAAATTCCCTCGCATCGATGGAGTCGTCCCGATGCTATCGATCGATGACGATCGTGGGCAATATTTTATCGCGCAGTTGCGCAATTTTCCACGTCCCACATATTGTTTATAATACGTTCGATGTATGTAATTCATATGTCGAGTCTCGATGGGATTTTTTTTTTGCCCGAAGGGAAATCCCCGAGGTATGCGAGGAGAGGGTCCCCACACCTCGCGCGCAGTCGAGGGCGCTCGGGGGCTCCAGCGACGAGTGCAGCACCCACAGAGCTATGACCTACACAACACACACACCCGGGACCTGTTAGGAGAGGTCTACGAGAGTCTCGTACCGAACCGAACCGCTCCAACTGCAGCAACGGCCGTACACTCCGGTCATATCCCTCCCGGGTTCCATCGAAAGTTCACACTAATGGCATTTGCCCGGCCGGAGCGTCGAGTGACGTATCGCCCTGGCGCGGTGCATTAGAATTTATTAGCCTACTTCGAGCTCGGGCGTGTTTCGCAGCTTTGTATTGTATGTGTAGCATGCATACACATATCGGACTGTGTGCAGGGAAATTCAGGGTGATGTGCCCTCGCGGGTGATTGGCCTACCTATGAGTATGGCCAATCGGGTGGTATGACATACCGGATTACATTGGCGACCGGATGATTCACCCAGTAGGCTATATTATCCAGTAGGTCATATCATCCAGTAGGTCATATCATCCAGTAGGCCATATCATCCAGTAGGCCATATCATCCAGTAGGCCATACCATCCGGTAGGCCATATCATCCGGTAGGACATATCATCCGGTAGGACATATCATCCGGTAGGCCATATCATCCGGTAGGCCATATCATCCGGTAGGCTATATCATCCAGTAGGCTATATCATCCGGTAGGCCATATCATCCAGTAGGCCATATCATCCAGTAGGCCATATCATCCAGTAGGCCGTGTCATCCAATATGCCATATCAACCAGTAGGCCATGTCATCCAGTAGGCCATATCATCCATTAGGCCATGTCATCCAATAGGACATATCATCCCGTAGACCATGTCATCCAATAGGACATATCATCCCGTAGACCATGTCATCCAATAGGACACATGATCCCATAGACCATATCATCCCGTAGATGATATCATCCTGTAGACTATATCATCCCGAAGACTATATCATCCCGAAGACTATATCATCCTGTAGACCATATCATCCCGTAGACTATATCATCCCGTAGACCATATTATCCCGTAGACTATATCATCCCGTAGACCATATCATCCCGCAGACCATATCATCCCGTAGACCATATCATCCGGTAGGCCATGTAATACCACCCAGTTGGCCTACCGAATGATATGGCCTATCGGATGAAATGACCTACCGGATGATATGACCTACCGGATGATACGACCTGCCGGATGATATGACCTACTGGATGATGCGACCTAGTGGATGATGCGACCTAGTGGATGATGCGACCTACTGGATGATGCGACCTAGCGGATGATGCGACCTACCGGATGATATGACCTACCGGATGATACGACCTACCGGATGATACGACCTGCCGGATGATATGACCTACTGGACGATATGACCTATCGGACGATATGGTCTATCGGATATGGCTAGCCGGGGGGAATGTGGCCAGCCGGGGGGAATATGGCCAGCCGGGTGGTACAGCCTGCCCGGTGGTGCAGGTGTAACTCACCCGCTTTAAGTACGGTAGGAGAGATGCGAAAGGATTTTATCCATTTTATAGAACCACCGAGGCGTCGAGGAATGAATTCACTGCCGTTGGCCATATCACCCGGAATTACCCTATCGCATGCGCGAGGTACCAGTGCTCAGCGGAGTTATGTCCGGTCGTATACATAAACCGGAATGAGTCGCTCGTAGAATCTTTCGGAATGTTGAGCCGAATGTCCGCATGCTTTGGAAGCTCGCGATGCAGTTCGTTGCTCCGCGGATGCCCTGCACCATTTTACACCTACCCGCTCGATCTTCCTCCGAGACTGGACGCGATCCCGGCGCAATGGACGTGGCAACCGATATTTCACGGAATTGCTTGTAGCGAAAGCTGCGCGGCCGGGACGAACGACGGCGAAGCTCCCGAGGAACACAAACCCGAGAGACCCTGCAAACATCGCCCGCCGCAGTCCCGAGAGAACCGCGGCTTAACATTCACGCCGTACGAACTGGATCGTTTCTGCCGTCCGGTCTCTATCGCGCGCACTATCCCGCGGGGCATAAAACCGTTGAGATAATATTGCCAGATACGTTATTTATCGGCGTATCTGCGACGAGGCGGGGAGAGGAGAGCGGAGCTTGCGGGCAGCTCCGCGAACGGCCGAGAGTGTGGCGCACACCTCCATCCATCGCGGTATGCGCGCGATTCACCGGAGACTTTGTCCGCGCGGCGCTGAAGAACCCGAGGAACTCCGGCATCCGTCACGTTCTTCTAGCTGTATCGCTCGTTAAGCGCATGGAGAGCAGTAGCGTTATAGACAATAAATGTCCGGCGCTCTGTGTCGTTGAGGAAACGTGCCGCGATCTTCGATTTCTCTTCGTGCCGTCGATTCTAATTTTTTTTTTCTGTCTTTTTTTACTTCAAATGGTAAATTCGTTCATGAGAGCTCGGATAGGCGGATGGAGGGAAATGCGACGCGTTATTTGCAAGACGTACCATCAGGTCCTCGCTAAAATTGTAACAAAGTCCATTTGTTTTTTTTTTTTTTTTTTTTTTTTTTTTTTTTTTTTTTTCTTTTTTTTTTTTTTTTTTTCTCTTTTTTCTCTCTTCTTTCTCCTTTTTAAGAGCGAAATAATTATTTGATTTAAATCAATATTTATTTAAATTAAGTAAATGGGTAATTAAATGAAATGGATATTTATTTAAAGCAAATAAATATTTTACTTGAACCAAATAAACGGTGGCCGTCAAATATATTTTTTTTCTGGGTGCGGATAAGTGAAATCTCGGATAACACGGATAACATACATAGGGTCAAAGTGGGGAATATGGCCCGGTCCATATATCATTGATTTACGTGTTAATCGAGGTGGGACATATTCACCACTCATTGCGCGGGCATTGCTACTTTACCCGGTTTATCCGCAGAAAAATCACAGAAAAATACTTCATTTGACGGGTCACCCGCAAGTAAATATTCATTTGGTTTAAATAAAAATTTATTTGATTGAAATGAAAATTTATTTAATTGAAATAATAATTTATTTGATTGAAATAAAAATGTATTTCATTGAAATAAAAATTCATTTCATTGAAATAAATAGTTATTTTATTGAAATGAATAGTTCTTTAAATCAAGCAAAATATTAATTTGAACTAAAAAAAACATTTATATGCGGGTGCCCGTAAAATAGATTACAATTCAGGGTGCGAGTTTTCCGTGTTATCCGTAAACCTCGATTACCGCATAGGGTTCAGATAAGGTGTCTGAGAAAACGCGAAGGCTCGGTGAGTGTAAGGTCGGATAAGCGAGGTTCGACCCTGCTTGCAAACCCAGCCGGACGGATAGATCCGAATTACGCGGGATTCAATCGGCAGACTTCTCCGCCGCTCTTCTCACGAGCTCCAATCGTCTTTTCCTCTCCAGAACTCCCGGTTTAGTTCTCTCCGCACCTTCCGTCAGTTCTCCGCCGACGTTATTCAACATCGATACGAGCGAGCTTTCCCCGTGCTCTCTCGCGCGACTGCCCGGCACGTAACGCGCGCTCCGTGTACACGGCTTGCGCACGGGCGATATTCTCCCAGTCCTGTCGTCGATTCCGCTGTCGTGTGTAGGTTCGGGTGTAGGTGTTTTAGAACGTGCGGCGTGTAGGCGCCCGGGCCGCGATATATCTCTTCTCACGCCGGTCGACGCGGAATCGTTTTTCGCTATCTCGCCTTCACTCCTCAAGTCTCTCAATGCCCCCCCCCCCCTCCGCCCGGGGAGAGCGGGGCAAAATGGGGCAACGTGGCAAAACGGGGTTTTTGGGCAAAGGTAAATTTTCCAATCATTTTTGGATCGGACAAGGTGGCAAAACTGGGCAGAAAAGCCTGATGTATCCGATAGGGCGAATTCCAGCATCCAAAAATTATTGGAAAACGACGTTTTGCCCAAAAACCCCGTTTTGCCCCGTTGCACCATTTTGCCCCGCTCTATCCTACTTACGGCCCGCGAAAGAAGTGAACAAGAAGAGAGCATAAAAAAAAAATTAACTGGCGCTTTCCAATTTCTACGCTCGTTCCGATATCGCATTATAGTCTCGCTTCCACACAGATGGACTCCTTGCAACGAATGAGGGAGTCCGAAAAAAAAAAAATGAGAATATGCTCGCGTCAACATTCTCCCCCCTGTACGCACAAGGCTCCGTAAATTCGCTCGTTCGCTCTCTCGATATAATGACGATAATTTCGACCGTAAAGGGTAGCGTAGATTGTTGAGGCAATTTCGCGCGAGAAGTACGGTTGCGACACCCACGACCGGTAGAATTGTCGGACGTTGCGGAGATTGCCCCGTCTACCGGCGCGAAATACTGCCGCTGAAGTAAATATGAGTCGAGCGATCGCGCTCAGAGCTTTCGTTAAGGAGAATAATAAAAATAAATAAAAGAAAATAGGTGGATTAAAAAAATTTATTTATTTATTTATTTATTTATTTATTTATTTATTTATTTATTTATTTATTTATTTATTTATTTATTTATTTATATATTTATTTTGAATTTTTGTATGTTCCATTGTATACCCTCCTCGGGTTTTTACGTAACCCGTCCCTTTCCCCCCTATCACTCCCTACCCGCACTTCGCTAAGCTACCTAACTTCCAGTGCGTCCGCAGCCGACTTAGCTACACTGTACCACATTTGCCGAGGACACGGGGAAACTGCGGAAAACCCGTGTCGTACAGACGGCCCTATATTTTTCTGATTCCTCGATGTTTTAACATCAAGAATTCAGAAAAACTGGCCTGCCGCTCAACATTCGATGTGCAAGCCGGTGTGGGGCTGAGCGGTCACCCATCCATCTACTGGACGCAAGCGAAGCTGCTTGACTTGGGAGACCGCCGAAGCCACACACCGATCGCGCACCTAACGCTTTCGGTTCTTATTTATTTATTGATTTATTTATTGATTTATTTATTGATTTATTTATTGATTTATTTATTGATTTATTTATTGATTTATTTATTGATTTATTTATTGATTTGATTTATTTATTGATTTATTTATTTATTTATTAACGGGACCCTTTCACAAAAAGATAAAAAATTCGCTCTCCCGATATAACGACGATAACTTCGACCGTAAAGGGTAGCGTAGATTGTTGAGGCAATTTCGCGCGAGAAGTACGGTTGCGACACCCACGACCGGTAGAATTGTCGGACGTTGCCGGAGATTGCCCCGTCTGCGGGCGCGAAATACTGCCGCTGAAACGAATATGATCCGAGGCGATCGGGCTCGGAGCTTTCGTTAAGGAGAGTAATAAAAATAAATAAAAGAAAATAAGAGGATTAAAAAAAAAGAAAAAAAAACTACGTGTAACTCGGAGCGAATGAACTATCCGGCTCTCGGGCCAGACACTTGCGAGATAGAGCAGGTGAAGTTACGCCTCGGGAGGATCGTCGATTGATCGCTGGGATTGCGAGAAACTCAGGCGCGCGGGTTTAATTGCGGCGCGGATGCAATAACTATGGACCGAGGTGGAGGCGAGCGGCCCGATCTCCGGCGGTCCACGAATTAACGATCGCAACAATAATCAGTCTCGATCTCGTGTGCACGAGTCTTGAATTTACTCCCCGGTCCCGTCTTTGCGCCGAGCCGGGAGAAAATTCATCACGTTTCGCATCGAGCGTTTAACCGTGCATCGACACTTCGGAGCGCAGTTCGGCCGAGGGCCTTATATGATTTCCCCTCGATTCGGCCCCGATTCTCCGGGACTTTCGCAACGTCATTTTTCCATCCGCGCGCCTACGTCGGCCCTCCCCGCTCGCGGCTCCCTTCGGCGGCGAAACCGGACAGCTACATACGTACATGTAAATTCCCGCTGCGTGGCGACACGCGGGACCGAACGAACTCACCTGCTTACAGAAGACACCGACGAGATTTAAAAAAAAAATATATCGCTGCGTAACGCGCGTCGAGGTCCTCGTCCATAGAGGGCATAAACGGGTGCCGCAGTCACTCGTTTACGGAGCTGCACGGAGTTACTTTGGAGCTGTTGCGATGAGTCGACGATTAATCACTCTACCGAGCGGCGAAGATAGATCGCAAGGCTGCAGCGATAAAATCATTTTTTTTTTTTTTTTATCTTATGTCCCATTCATCGGCACTGTTGGATAGTGAGGGATCGGTGGGAAGGATCCATTAATCGATTCACTTCCGACAATGTAAATCTCGGTTAAAAAAATTTAGTTGAGAAAATTTTAATGTAGGGTAGAGCGGGGCAAAATGGGGTAACGGGGCTAGACGGGGTTTTTGGGCAAAACGTAATTTTCCAATAATTTTTGGATGCCCGAATTTGCATTATCGAATACATCAGGCTTTTCTGCCCAGTTTTGCCACCTTGTCCGATCCAAAAATTATTGGAAAATTTAGGTTTGCCCATAATCCCCGTTGTGCCCCGTTGCCCTATTTTGCCCCGCTCTCCCCTATAATAAATGTAAACAGTAAAATGTATAATGTACAATTTCATGTGTAATGAGCATTCAATAAATTATTGTTATTATTATTATATATGATGTAGGGGAGAGCGGGGCAAAAAGGGGCAACGGGGCAAAACGGGGTTTTTGGGCAAAACTAAATTTTCCGATCATTTTTGGATTGGACAAGGTGGCAAAACTGGGCAGAAAAGCCTGATGTATTCGATGGGGCGAATTCGGGCATCCAAAAATTATTGGAAAATGACGTTTTGCCCCGTTGCCCCATTTTGCCCCGCTCTACCCTAAATGAATCTGGGGAAGGGAGGGGCGGAATGGGATGGTGGGGCAAAATGGGGCAGAGGACCCGGATGTCTCGATGGGGCAAAATGAGGCATTCAGAAATTATTGGGGAAATGCGTTTGCCTCACTGCCTCATTTTGCCCCGTTCGTAGCTACATGTTTTTTTTATAGGTCGTTTATGCTTTTGGAACAATTAACATTCCAATACAGAGAATACGAGAAATATACAAGCCGGAAAGACCCAGTCGGTTTGTACATGGTTAAGAAAAATCGGCATGACCAATAAAAGGTACTCGTCGATTGGCGCAGAACGAGAAACGACGTTCCATTTTTAGAACATCGTTTCTCGTTCAAGCTCTTGACACTCGGTATCAATGAAACGTTCTTTCTTGTCCAAAATTCAGTTCATGTTTGTTGTGCTAAAAAATCCTGTCCATTTAACAAAAATGTCTGTTAATTTTACGAATATTTTTTGTAAAGTTAACAAGAAAACAATTGCGGACGTTTGTGGACAAAAAAAAAAGTTTGTCAGATGTACAAATCTTTTTAACTGTCTTAAACCGTAAGATCATGACGATCGTGTGTGGCTCCTGTGAGTCACTCGACCTCCGGGCGGGTGACATCGATCCCCGAGATCCCCGATCGAGGTCTCGATTTCCTTATAAGCGATAGCGAGACTTCCATCGCAGAAGGCATCCGAACGAAGGCGCACGACACGACCGAATGTGTGCAGTACGATCGATTAAAGGTCGTGTCGGTGAGGGATGCTGCAGCGGTGTGGCCGTCCGATCACTTCTCGAGGCCTTCGAGAAGATAGCGTTTCCTCCCATATATGTAAAATGTGTGTTACACGCTTCATGCGGGTTACACGTTACAAAAGCACCGCTTCGGGTTGGCAAAGCCTGAAGTCAGAAGGGCGTACGAAGCAAGCGCAAGCTGCGATTATGCGCCCTTCTGGCACCGGACCATCGATACATATGGGGCATTTCACGTCAAATCAATAGCTATGTCCCCCACCCCCTTCGATTTTGTTGATTTATTTATGTATTTATTTATTTATTTATTTATTTATTTATTTATAACGGGTTAAACCCTTTTACAAAAAGACGAAATATAGGCTGTATGATTTAACAAATATAATGCTTAAATTATATGGAGCATTAAGAAACATTTTTGGCGGAGTTTGTGCCCTGCACGGTACGTATAGAATATCACATACGATACCACATGTTATATTGTAATGCATATGCGATATCACATTTTGTTAATTTTTTTGTATCATGTTGTTAACCACCCATAAGGGTCTTGGAATTTTTTTCGGATATTTTTTCCATCAGTGAAATTTCTAAATCCTCGAAAAATCAATTCAGAAAAAGCCGCTTTTTATCTGAAAAAATTCACACTGATTCTATTATTTAAAATATATTCAAACACCACACGATAATGAGATCCCAATATTTACGATTTTTTCGCAAGTTTTTAGTTTCTTTCCAGTCGCAATTAGAATTTTTATTTTATAATCGGTCATAACTTTCTCAAATATCGATGAATTTAAATTTTTCTGGAGTTTATGAAAAATATCAGAAGGCCCCAATACAATTAATATCATAAAAATAAATAAAATTATTATAGTAAATGTAAAGATTCCATTATCGAGTTGTGCTTAAAAATCATATTTTAAATCATGGAATCAGTGTAAATTTTTTAGGTTTTTTAAAAAGCCGGTTTCGGATTTGATTTTTCCGGGGTTAAAAAATTTCACCGATTATATAAAAAAAATTGTTTAAACAAAAAATGTCGAGACAACAACATCATAAACCAAAATCACAACAACATCATATTAACAAATGAATAAAATGGTATGATTTAACGTGCTGATTTAACGTGAAATGCCCCATATACGAAAATGTATAAAGATGCATTCGGCCTGAGTAGTCGCAGTCATTACACTGCATCTCTCGTATGGGATGACCCACTTTGCAAGGTCGCAGCGCTGGCGAACCGCTTTCGACGATCCACTAAACCGGGCGGGATACGCTCATTTTTCATTCCGCTCTCGTGATTTAATTCTCGACGGGCTTGCATTACCGTCCGAATCTCGTGAGATCTCCACTTCTCGATTCGTTTCAATCAACGCGCGTTCCCATTGAGATCATTATGTGCGTCCTGTTCGGGCAGAGGTGAAATTCTGCTCTCGAATTAATGAGCTCTCGAATACGAGTCGTCCAATTTCGTCGGTGGATTTTAATCGGTTGAGACCTCGATCGAATATTATTTATATCAATATATATTGCGAATAAATTGAAAGTTAAAAGAAATCGTCAGCTGAAAATCTGCTCTCGAATAAGAGTCGTGCAATTTCGTCGGTGAATTTTAATCGCTTGAGACTTCGATCGGATATTATTTATATGAATATAATATTGCGAATAAATTGAAAGTGAAAAAAAAAATCGTCAAGTAGCTAAGTGCCTCGGAGATACACAGCCCCGGAGGCTGTGTATCGCCGGACGACGTATCGGCTGTTCCCTCGGAGTCACGAGGGAACAGCCATTTATGTATAGAGCGCGACGATAATGTACATGCGGTACCCGCATTATGTCGCGGATCGTGCCTTGCCAGTTTTGGCACGGGGACTTTAACTGCGCGGCTTAAATGAGAACGTAAACACAAATCGTTATCTCCTGAGCTAATTTTTTTATGCTTCTTGTCCGATCATTCTGTCTGAATAATAATAATAATAATAATAATAATAATAATAATAATAATAATAATAATAATAATAATAATAATAATAATAATAATAATAATAATAATAATAATAAATAATAATAATAATAATAATAATAATAATAATAACAATAATAATATTAATAGTTTTTTTATTAAAAAGTAAATAAAGCTGGTCAAATACATTTAGAAATTCAGCCGATCGCGAGTCAAGGCAATCGAGGGGTTTGTGAGATATTGCAATCTGATAGCGAAACGAATATTCGAATCGAAAACCAGCTACGATCGCTCAACCCCAAAAACTTGTTCTCGGTCGTTAAAATTTTGTGCCGTCCTGCCAGAATAAAAGAACCGGCTCTTCGCGATAGATGGAAAAAATTTCGAGTTTTCTGATCGACGAATTTAATCGGGTGACTCAACAGTCCACTGCTGTCTAAAAATAATAATGTAAAAAATTAAAAAGCAAATAAAACTCGTCAAATTCATTTTGAAATTTTGCCGATAGCGATTCAAGGCAATCGGGGGGTTTGTGAGATATTACAATCTGATAACGAAATAAATATTCAACTCAAAAACCCGCTACGACGGTTCGACTACAAAAAAAAATCTGTTCTTCTCGATCATTAAAATTTGCAACGCGATTTCGAAGCGCGCCGATCATGCCAAAGTAAAAGAACCGGCTCTCCGCGATAGATTGAAAAAATGGCGCTTTCTGATCGACGAATTTAATAGATTGACTCGACAGTACCTGCTGCAAAAAAAAAAATTATTTAAAAAATGGAAAAATCCAAACTCGTCGAATTAATTTTAAAATTCAGCCGATCGCGATTCAAGGCGATCGAGGGGTTTGTAAGATATTACAATCTGATAATGAAATAAATATTGAACTTAAAAACCCACTACGACGGCTAAACTACAAAAAAAAAATCTGTTCTTCTCGATCATTAACATTTTCAAGACGATCTCGGAGCGCGCCGATCCTGCGATAATAAAATTTTTTTCCGCTCTCCACGATCGCTGGAAAAAAATGTCGAGTTTTTGTTCGACGAATTAAGTAACTATTTACTTAATTTAAATAAATATTTATTTTAATCAAGTAAATATGTATTTTAATCAAATAAATATTTATTTTTATCAAATAAATATTTATTTTTATCAGATAAATATTTATTTTAATCAAATAAACGGTGGCCGTCAAAAAGATGTTTCTGGATGCATTCTATTCTATTCAAAAAATGTTCAAGACGATTTCGGAGCGCGCCGATCCTACCATAATAATCGAGCCTGCACTCCGCGATGGTTGGAAAAAAAAAAATTTCGAGTTTTCTGTTCGACGAATTTAATCGGGTGACTCAACAGTGCGAGGACTCGGTGAGAGCAGCGTCGTCACGCGAGTTCGCCGGGCAAGTGGTGCATATGTGGGCCGAACGTGCTCCGCGTTATACCGTACGTGCTGCGCTCCGGGAATAATTGCTCGCCGAGAGACCAAGTACGACCGTCCGACGTTTGTATGCAGTTCCACCTCAAAGTACACATATACCTGCCCGTCGAACGAATCCGAGTGTACATACACATACGAGAAGGTGAGGACCACTCGAATAAGACAAGAGGGCTGGTGCTCGCGAGACGAGTTGCGCCATCGGCATTCCCCATATCGGAACACACGTACACACACACGCAAACTATACAGAATAACTCCCGTGGACCTGGCGACGACGTCGACGAGACAGAAGGAAAGGATTGCGAAACGCAAACGATCGGCCAGCAGCCTGCACATGTCGCGTTGTGCTATATCTTATTTATATATATATATATATACATATAGATAATAATATGTACATGTAATATATAATATAATAATAATACGCATTGGCGTATCGACAGGGGAGATGCAGAGAACGCCGGTCTGGAACGTGAAGGCAAGGTGCCTATATTGCATCGCGGATAGAATTATTGTTATCATGATTATTATTTTTTTTTTTAATAATAAAACATAAAGGTCTAGCTATTCATAATATCGTATTCTCTCAGTGCCGAGTACACCGGCGCGATCCGCAGTGCAGAATACAATGTGCTATTGTGGAGTAATCGATGCTTATTGAATTTCGCCGTCCGCCGGTGGAGTCGTTTTTATATTATTTTTATTTAAGGTCACATGAACTGCTATAGTTATTAGCGACAATTTTTATAATTTTTTCCTTTAGTGGGAATCTTACCACTTTGGGCGTTACGCAGTACACTCAGAAAAATTATATATTTCAGGGGGACCTCAAAAATAATTCTTTATTTGATGAAAATAAATACTTATTTCGAATCGTCGAAACTTTGTGACGATTATTTTTATTTAACCTCGCATCAACTGCTATAGTTATTAGCGGAGCTAATCTACGATTTTTCCGGTATTGGAAACTGTACCACTTTGACTCAGTACATCCAGAAAAATAATTTATGTTTCGACCCCTCAAATAATTCTTCATGTGATGGAAATAAATATTGATTTAATAAAAATTAATATTTATTTAAAATCGTCGAAACTTTGTTAAAATTACTTTTCTCTAACGTCGCATCAACTGCTATAGTCATCAGCGAAGTGATCTACAATTTTTCTCGTACTGGAAACTGTATCGCTTTGACTCATTACACCCAGAAAAACTATTTCTTTTTTAACGGGGGCCCGTAAATAATTCTTCATATGACAGAAATAAATGTTTATTTAAATTATATAAATATATATTTAAATTAAATAAATATTTATTTAAATTAAATCAATATTTATTTTAATTAAATAAATATTTATTTGCCGGGCCCATCAAAATAAATGATTTTTCTATGTCCATTCATGCCCGATAACTCTACTTCTGGATGTTAGTGACACTGTAAAAAATGTTATGAAGTTTACAACACGTTTAATATACAAAGTTATATGAAATATACATCCTCGGTATAAGAAATTAGAATTCGTATACATTG
>JAPYZC010012408.1:0-10796 GCA_030522665.1 Ichneumoninae sp. A BG-2022a
TTTATTAATTCTTTTTTTTTTTTTGTTGATTTATATGTATATTTTTTTCCTTTCTTTCAGTAATACCGAAGCACGGAAAAACCCTACGATATATGTGTATATATGTATATATCAGTGACACTTCATTTCATCTCGGAATATGCCGCGATGTTATAGGTATAAATTTTTAGTAGATAAGGGCCTGAATCACCGCCCGCCGTCGCCACGGTC
The DNA here is from genome assembly GCA_030522665.1 of Ichneumoninae sp. A BG-2022a. Classification (NCBI taxonomy): domain Eukaryota; kingdom Metazoa; phylum Arthropoda; class Insecta; order Hymenoptera; family Ichneumonidae; species Ichneumoninae sp. A BG-2022a. The sequence goes on from JAPYZC010012408.1 coordinate 211, forward strand.
CTCTGGCTCACTACACAAGCGCCTTCTACTGTCCAAAAGCTCCGGCGCTGCCTTCCCCGTCGTCGTCGTCGTCGTCGCCCTCGTCGTTGTTTCCCCCGACACGGCAGCATATACGGACGGGCGTGCTACACCGCCGCTGCCCGCACGGTATTCCAACACGCATGCACTACGGCCCACCAGGAGATTTATTCTTTCCTGCGCACCCACACAGCGTCAGACCCTTCGACAACGGTGACTGCGCTGTCTCCGGTTGGCTGCGTGATCCCGAACACTCCCGAAGTACTCCACGGAGAGAGAGTCGTAAGTCGCGCCGATGGAAAGTCACGAGGAGGGAGTGTTCGAAAGAACACGGACCGGTAGCTCTCGGTGTTTTCGAGAGCCGTCCTCACAGAGAGCGCTGTGTACATTTTGCCGTTCGATCGGAATTATGCATTTTTTTATTTTCTTCGTTAAAACATTAATCGCAGCGCGGTCGTTCGCGAAATGCGACGTTAAATGTTTATGCAACGTTGGAGACGATGTGGGATAATCGAGGTCTCCGCTGTGCGATTTATAAGAGAGACGAGGCGTTCGATTATTCGTTGTATCGTTTGTTTGTATGTTTATTGAGGGGGCTCTACAATAATGAGCTGGCGGAGTCGATGTACGCTCGATTCTCTCGAATCTCGAAGTACTTTTCTTCTCTCGGCTCAGCTCTCTCTATCTCTCCGCTGCCCAATCACAATGCGAGCTCAAAGTACCGCGGGAGGGGACGTAACTTTTACGTTTTTATTGCCAACACATTGTAACTTATGAACGCAGAGTTAGGAAACTCGATTCTCGATACACACGTACATTGTTATCGCTCCGAACGTCCGAACGTCAGTCTAGCGTCTCTGTGTTTGAGTCATGCTTCGCATTGTTTTTCATTGCGAACAGATTTTTTTTCTAATATAAATCCGAGACGATCGCGTCGTCGTGCTTTCGGTACGAGCTCGGAAAGATCGTCTTTTTCCTTTGTAAATAAAGGTGCACACGCAGTTTCTCGAAGTCCATTCGATTGCAGGTTCGAAGGACAATTCGGAATAACCTCCGAGATCGGGATCGTTTTTGATATGACGTGTGCGTGCACAGCTGCGGATATCTGAGGCTGCTGATTGTCGAGGGTTAGGCGCTCGGACCACCCACGTTTATTGTGGTTTTTTTTCGTCGACGCTTTGACACCGACGTGCAAAACGCTCAGGATGAAGAAAAAGGTGAGAAAGCGGTTGAATCTTCGAGCTTTGAATGAACTGTGTTTTTGACACATGGCTACGTCGCGGATTCTTTGTCGCTCGATCGTCGATCATTTTCAGATTTTCAGACTTATCGTGCGAAGTTTTATCGGACCGCGATTTTAGCGCGTTGGGTCACGTTAGGCAGTTTGTGAGCGCGTGGGTGTCCAACGTTTCCTGTGCGTGCCGGGCCCGAGCGATAAATAAAATTACAATTTAATGTGAAAAATATAGCAATGAAACAAATGGTTTTTTGTATGGCAAAGTCGTAAGAAGGGAATTTTTGATGAGCACGGCCTTCGCAGGATAATATGCATCATTTTTCCTAAACAGTTTACAAAAAGTTATGTTTTCGTCTTTAGGAAGTGAGCAAAGAAAGGCACTTTCTCGCACTAGTGCGAGAAAAAATACCATGTTAAGTTTGTAAGCATGTACAGAATTTTTCTCACGCATGATGCGAAAAAGTCCCTTCCGTGACTACTTTGCTGGAACAGAAAGTGGAGTTTTACGTACATGCGTTAGGAAAATATATCAATGAAAAATATAGGTTTAAAAGAAAAGTACTTTTTCTGGTGCGACGGTTTTGTGTGTTGCATGCGTCGCTTGTGATATTGCGCAAATGGCGCGAGCTTCGTAAGACATACTCGGACTTATTTTTAATGGTTTTTTTTCTTCTCACCAGGTGCTACTCATGGGCAAGAGCGGCTCGGGAAAGACGAGTATGAGGAGCATAATCTTTGCCAATTACATCGCCCGGGACACCCGACGCCTGGGAGCTACAAGTATACCTTAGCTCAGAATTGTTTTAATTTTGGAAGCGCGAAGCAAAATGGACTACTTCAAAAAATATTAGAAAAAAAAAAAAAATCCTATCTGAAACAAAGAACACCATTCCATTTTGGCCCGCTCTCTTCCTACTTCGTATGTTCAGCACTCCAGATTAATTGAATCGTGTGTTCTTTCACAGTCGACGTGGAGCACAGTCACGTCAGATTCCTGGGTAATCTGGTGCTTAATTTGTGGGACTGTGGAGGTCAGGAGGCGTTCATGGAGAACTACTTTGCATCCCAGCGCGACAACATATTCAGGAATGTCGAGGTTCTTATATACGTATTCGACGTCGAATCTCGGGAGCTGGACAAGGACATGCACTACTATCAGAGCTGCCTGGAGGCTATTTTGCAAAACAGTCCCGAAGCAAAGATCTTCTGTCTCGTTCACAAAATGGATCTCGTCCAGGAGGACCAAAGGGACGGAATATTCAGAGAGAGGGAGGAGGATTTGAAGAGACTGAGTCTGCCGCTCGAGTGCACTTGTTTCAGAACCAGCATATGGGACGAGACTCTTTACAGGTGATTCTCGTCCGGAGAGAGCGAATAATACCATCGGCCAGAGCTGGGCAAAGTACTTGAAGTACTTGGCATTTGAAGTGCCTAGCACTTTGAGTACCGGCAAAATATTCTTAAACATCATTCTAAAACAAAGTCGAGTACAGTACTCAAAGTATTTAGTACTTATGGTACCGCGTACTTAAAGTATTGGATACGTACGATACTACGTATCAAGTACTTTAAGTACTTTTTGCCCCACGTTTCGCCGCGAGAAACCTCTGTGTTTATCGTGTACTTCGCATTTTTTTTCAGAGCGTGGTCTTCCATCGTTTACATGTTAATTCCAAACGTAAAGGAGTTGGAACAGAGCCTTAATCAATTCGCGAATATAATCGACGCCGACGAAGTTTTGCTTTTCGAGAGAGCGACCTTTCTCGTGATAAGTCACTGCGAGAGACGCGTTCACAGGGACGTTCATCGTTTCGAAAAAGTATCGAATATCATAAAGCAATTCAAGCTGAGCTGCAGCAAATTGGCCTCGCAGTTTCTCAGTATGGAAGTGAGAAACACGAATTTCGCAGCTTTCATCGACGTCTTTACGTCCAACACGTACGTGATGGTTATCATGTCGGATCCCGGTATTCGTGAGTACATTCTCGATGGTTATTGTATCGCTGAGCGGACCCGTTGATTCGTCGGTGTGATTAACAGCGTTATTACGCAATTGTTGCAGCCTCAGCAGCGACGCTCATTAACATCCGAAACGCCCGCAAGCACTTTGAAAAGTTGGAGCGCGCGAGCCAGAGTTCGGCACTGAGCGGATAGAAGTCAGCCTGACCCAGGCGCATCGTCGCCCGGGTCCAAGCAATGAATTGGCCTTAGAAAATCTCCCGCGAGTCTGATACAGCCGAACAGGCGACGAGACTGTTACGCCGTCGGACAAGCAAGCAATGAAATTACGTGAAGAGAAAAAGACATTAACGAACTTCACGAGACTCTGATTATCCACCGTGTAATCAATGCGAGCGTAGTTTGTAAGAATGAGCATCCGTGACACACGTGCCAATAGCTCGGAGGCTGCTGCGAGTTTCTCATCCCGATCGGGGCAACGCTCGATACTCGCGGAACCGCAACGTCGGAAGACGAAAATCATTAGCTTGCTACTCGCGTTGTCCAAAGATCTCTGTTTTCTAGTCGGAATAGTCAAAGGTATAAGGATCGATGTGCCGAATACCTTGAGCCTCTAACAGCACAATGCGAGAAATAAGAAATGAGTTCTCCGTGTCTTATTTCTCGCATTCCCTTGCGAAGAAGAACTAATGAGGGTGCGGCGTCTCGATACGCGCTTCCATTTCTTTTTTCTTTAAAGGAGTTTGGAGCGCTTCTCATTAGTCAAATGAGTGCTACATTTTAAAGTCGTTTATATAGTCTTTTACGCATCTGTTGATTATAGTGGATGGTTATTTGTATTACAGCAGATGTCCTCAACGTAGAAAAACATTAATCGCAATGGATTTGCATAAATATTAACTGGTTTGTGCTATCTTTTGAAAATGTGTCTTCTCGTTTGGTTTTTTCAAAGAGAAATCCGTAATTTTTGCCCGTTTTTGATGTATCACGATTCAATCTCTTCCTTGAAAGATTCTCTACGAATTCACCGTCTAGATATTTCGTCAGTATTTTCCATTTAAAAATTATAGCTGTTTGTTTATCCATCGACGAGATTCCTTCATAAACAAACAGCTGTTATCTTTAAACGGAAACATAGTATCGAATATGTGGACGGTGAATTCGCAGAGAATCTTTCAAGGAAGAGAATGAGTCGTGTTACATGAAAGTCGAGCGAAAATTCGGGATTGTTCTTTGAAAAAACTGAACGAATATGTGCGATTTCGAAAACTACCACAAATCAGTTAATATTTTTGGAAATAGATTCCAATTAATATTTCTCTATGCTAAGGACATCTGCTGTAATACATATGAACTATCCACTACAATCAATAGATGCGTAAATGTTTGTATAAAGGATTTTTAAAGTGTCGCACTCATTTGACTGGTTCGAAGCGCTTCAACGTCCTTAAGGGCAGTTTCGTAGGCTTTACTCGACTCACGACTAGCTTTCATTGTACTACTTGCCCCCCTCTTTCCACCGGTTATTATATATCAGTTTCCCCCGACTCGTTCGTCCGACAAGCTAATTTACGTGCTCCACGCCATCCTAGAATTATTATCCATCTCAGTTTGCGAAATGTACAGCATTTTCTTTTCTTGGCTTCGCCGAAGACTCATATTTTCCTACGCATTGTCTATTTACGATAATACTAAGTGGATTTTTACCGGATCGCGATAGATCGAGTTAGAATGAAAAAAAATGAAACATAAAATATAACGATACGGGAGGCAATTGTGTATTGCTTTGAATACTACAAGAAGCGGAGATACGCACGACGCGTCGTAATATTCGCGTACTGAATTTAAAACGATGTTCATTCGAATCCCAAACGTTATCGTGTAACGCAATAAATACGGAACCGTAGGTATACTCATTGTATCGAATCAGCGAACTACATTTATTGCATCTATATTCCACATGCGTAATGTGTGGTATTGTTGAATATGTATTTTTTAAAGATAATAAAATGGGTTTCTCAAGCCGGAACGTTTTGATTTTTCAGTCCGTCTGTTACGTCTTTGCATCACGAGAACGAGTTTTTTTCGGGTAACGAGTTTAGTCCCGTCTGCGTGCTGCAGCAGAGAGCGACTGTTGTGTCATGCACGAAAATATCGGGGTAATAGCCGCTTTATAAAGAACTGCACGAAGCAACCCGTAATTGCGGAGAGTGCGCGTTCGAATTTCCCGCCTCTCGTCGCCAGATAATGGCGGATTTGTGTTCTGTCAGCACAATAATCGTGTCGAAACATGCTCGAGATTCAAGTTCGCACGCGTAAAGGAACAAGTTGAATTCGTTTAGCAGACGGCATAATCGAGCAGGCGTTCCGTTGACACTTGCGATCGTCGCGATGGATAGAATCCTGAAGGGAGTGATGAAGTACAGGAAGTGTCACAGGGAAGGAATGGTGAAGCAGTTTCAGCAAGTTAGGGATAATCCTGAGGTAAGGTGATCGTGATTTTTTTATTACACACAATCCAGTCAAAGTCTAATTCGTTTCTTATCTGCAAAATCTTGGACGCGGTTATTGCGCCATGTGCATTCGCGTCCTCCACTCGAGCTCCGTCGATAAAACAGACCGTGAACTTTGTCCACGATAGCGTTGTGTTTATATTGTTGACACTTCTCGACTACGCTGTCGCAATAGACACAACAATATTTCAACCGCTTTGTCGCATGTTTTCTGTTGACTTTATCGCAATAAAGAAGATACACATGATATAAGACACAACACCGAAGAGACATTATACACTTGAAGAAAAAAAAAATGTAATCTAAAACATCGATGAGAGCTTTGTAGCGCACACACAAACTCGTTCAACAAAATAACCTATTTCTGTCGTTCGTTTGATCACAGCCCAAGGCAGTGTTCTTTACCTGCATGGACTCTCGGATGATCCCAACTAGATTTACGGAAACAAACGTCGGAGACATGTTCGTTGGTACGAGAATTCAAAACGGTTTATACTTGATCACAGATTTATCATTAATTCTCAAATATAATAATTGATTTAAAAAATTCTCATCCAAAACTCGATTGGGAGAAATATCATTCTCTGGGAATTGTCAAAAGGTCTCTCCGAATAATCTCATCCCCGATTTGCATCCGAGGCGGGCCTCGCTCGGCTCTGAAAATAATTTTCTCCTTTCGCCAGTCAGGAACGCCGGTAACATAGTGCCAAATTGCCAGCACTTCGTCGACGAGCTGACGATGTGCGAGCCGGCGGCTCTGGAGCTCGGATGCGTTGTCAACAATATCAGGCATGTCATCGTCTGCGGTCACAGCGACTGCAAAGCCATGAACTTGCTCTACGCCCTGAGAGACGAGGAATTCGCCTCGCAAGTAAGACGATCTCGCTTACGCGCTCCTCCTTCGCCGATGACACGGAAAAGTTCTGAGAAACTTAACGCACGACGCATTTTTTAGGTTAACAGGAGAATATCTCCGCTGAGAGCCTGGCTTTGCGCTCACGCCAGCAGCAGTCTGGCAAAGTTTCAACAACTCGAGATCACGGGCTTCAGCGAGCCCATATTGTTTCAGGCCGAAACGCCCATGAGAAAATTTGTCGCTTACATTGATCCTGAGAATAAATTTGCCATCGAGGACAAACTCTCGCAGGTGAGCGATTTTTTTTTTGTTATTAAAGATTTATTTTTTGTGTGGACTATAATCAGCGTTGTTACATTACAGCAGGCTGCTTACGAGCGCATTTTTATCGAGGCGATGCGACACCGTTTCCTCCCCGCTCAGCGCGGCCTCGGTCGGTAACAGAAACTGTAATTAGTTTTTTTCGCCATGCCGACCATCGACATACGAAGCAAATTCTTACATGGACTGGATATCAGTAGGCTCACGTAGGAACTTGCTTTCGAACTTTGATCGTGGTCGTGGTGGAAAAAAATTGCAGTTTTTGTTACCGACTGCGGTATTTCATGTTGCCTCAAGAGCATGTGCAATACCGCGGTCGGTAATAAAAACTGTAATCAACTTTTGTCATGGATTCTGGAATACACGGTCAAAAGAAAAGTCTCATCGGAAGCGGATATCATTTCGGCTTCCCATGAGACTTTTCTTTTGACCGTATATGCGAGATCCAGTGAGAAAAGTTGAGGTGGGAAGGAAGATTTTTCGCATAACATTAACACTACTTTCGCTATAACATTTTTCTTGAACTCCTGGTCAAAGTAATAGAAAAGAAAAATATAAATATAATCACACAAATTATTTACGGTTTAAATAAAAAGGGGAACAAGAGGGAAAATAGAATAAACATTATATATTATATAAAATATATTATCAAGTGAGCGATATATATATATTTTTTTTTTATTCTTTGAGAACGGACTAATGAAAATGTGTCTTATCTGCATTGTTTACAACAGATCAACACACTGCAACAGCTCCAGAACGTCGCGTCTTACGGCTTCTTGAAAAAACGCCTCGAGAGACACGATCTTCACATTCATGCTCTCTGGTTCGATATCTACACGGGGGACATCTACTTCTTTAGTCGAGCCAATAAGAGATTCGTCGAGATAAACGAGATGACCGAAACACCGTTGTTGAAAGAGATTAAAAAATATTATTCGTGAGTCATCTGCACTGTCCGCAGTCAATTAGACGCCAAAAAATCTTAATGCTCGAAGCTGCTATAATCAAACCACTTGATCAATCGAAGTTTTGCGAAGATAAAATGTTGCTCGAATACAAAAAAAAAAATTGTACCTGTTTATGAGGAATCTGATTTCGCTACGCTATTTGTCACACAATTATTAATTAAGTGGCTTCTTTAACCCACATAGCGCGCAATACTTTGAAGTAATTTTGGAAATGTCTTCAATCTTTGAAATCTTACGAAATATTTCTGAAATATATGAAAATAAATTGCACGTATCCCAAGTATTTCGGAAACACACTTAATCTTTCTTATCAACAGTTCTGAAACGTAGTGATAAAAATTTTGAAATATTTTTTATTTCATGCTTCACCGAAATATTTCAACGATTGTTTCCGTGTTTATGCGGGTCTGCGTATGCAAATTGGACTGGTGATGCAATGTCTGTCATTCCGCTGAAATGTCTAAAAAAACATTTCGGAAACATTTCAATACAAGATTTATAAGAGGACAAAAAAAAAATGTTTTTCACACATTTTTTATATTGGTAAAATATTTTCGATATTTAAAAAAAAATATTTCCGCGCTATGTGGGTAACGCCCGCACTGTTACTGCGTAACGCTGCGAGTACGATAAACGAAGGTTCGAATGCAACCCTTAACGTACAAATATATCGAGAATCTTGGGTCTAGCGTCGAGAAACTTATGATTAGTTTATATAGAGAAAAATGCGTGTAGTATATTTTTGGAGTGTCAATTTTGCGCTATCTGGAGATGTGAGATCTCGGTTCCATTTATACAATTTTTATCTGTATATAAAGATAATTTAATTCTACCCTCTTGATCTCTGAGTCAGTGCTTCCCGCGCACGAAATCGTCCTCTCGTCTTCCTAGTTCGCACGCATAAAATTTTTATTGTCTGACCCGGACACCCCTCTCGTAATTGTCGCCGTCCTCGGCGACCCGGGTTATATTTTGCTCGCGTAGCAAACCTCGCTGCCAAGCCGAATACTGGAAAGTGGTCGAATAAGCGTAAGCGGGGCTATTTGAAGAGTCGTCGAAGAAAGTGGCCTTCTCTCAACTCTAGCTCTACTGCCTTTCGACACCAAAGTTGACTCGATGACCCGTCACACGCTTCGACAAAAACGTTTGATCTACTTTTTTCCTCCTCAATGACTCGATTCCATCTACCGTTAGTTTTTTTTTGTTTTTATGTTAGTCATATTAACCCATTGCGAATCAAATTTCGATATAGTTATTAATTATAAAAAAAAATAGTTAAAGCCTCTTTTCCAACTTTGCACTGAGATCGTGAAAAAAATTACAATTGCAATTTTGGCCGTTCATGGCACGATAAAAATTTCTCATTAACAGTCCCCAGTTTCAGTCTCGTGCAACGGAATAAAATTTCGTTACAGTTATTTAATTTCATTACAACTATTAATTAGAAAAAAAAAATTAGTTAAAGCCTCTTTTCCAACTTTGCACACTTAACTCGTGGAAAAAAGAGACAAAATGTATAATTGCAATTATCGTCGTTCATGGCACGATAAAAATTTCTCATTAACATATCAGTTTCAGCCTATTGGGGCACGAATAAAGCGACAAACAATACGCTTCGGGAGTTTTTATTTTCGAGAGTTTTTTTTAACATAGATAGGTAGATTGTTTCTCGTTCGGATTGAAGGATATATAGGTGAAATTATTTAATGCAATTACTTTATCGTATCACACAGTATTCTTGAAAATTCCATTTTTCATAGTTGAGCGTAAATACTGCAGCGTTATCTTTCCTCGGTGCGCCTATCGTGGCCGTAGCCTTAAATTATTAGATCGCGGAGAATCGAAGCAGAGACGTAACGCGTGCGTGTACTTACGCACATAGTACACCGTGCTGAATAGCATAGTGCACGTTGAAGAAGAGGGACGTGTGATGGTTTCAGCTGGACGTGAGGGGCCTCTTCGGTACGGTGTGAGTGAACTAGAGCATGCCACTCCCGAAAGAGAAAGCAAAACAACGAAGCGAAGTCTCTTCGCTCGGCTCGTCGCAACTCCTTCGAATAGCGCGACGGTAAACCACGACGAGGGATCCCGACGTCGCGCTTCTTTGCGAAGAACCGAGGCAAAAGCCTAGGAAACACGCGAAAATCGGTGAACCGATCATTTTTTGCGTTTCATGGTAAAAGTGAAGCTACGCCGGCATAGCGAGGATCGCTATTCTAGAGACGCGGTAGCGTCTCGACGCCAAGTACTTAAAAAAAATTTTAAGCGAGCGAAGGACGCTACCAAGTAGTTATACTCCAAAATGCCGGAAATATATTTTTGCACTACGATACCTCTTAAATAAATCATCGGATCGAAATGATATTAAAATTTTACTATAGAATGGCTATCCAAGCTTTCCATGGTAAGTATTAGTATAATAATAAGGTACAAGATTAGTAGACACTCATAAACACTCGCATAGACACTCATGGACACTCACGGGCAAGCATATTTCGAGTGTTTGTGAGTGTCGATGAGAGTGTTCTTGAGTAACCGTGAGTACATGGGGGAGACCGGGGCAGAATGGCACAGCGGGGCAAAACGGGGTTTTTGGGCAAAAGTAAATTTTCCAAAAGCCTAGGAAACACGCGAAAATCGGTGAACCGATCATTTTTTGCGTTTCATGGTAAAAGTGAAGCTACGCCGGCATAGCGAGGATCGCTATTCTA
>JAPYZC010012446.1:0-13863 GCA_030522665.1 Ichneumoninae sp. A BG-2022a
AAACATAAATAAAAACACCAAAAAAAAACAACCCAAAAAAAGAAAAAGAAAAAAAAAAAAAAAAAAAAAAAAAACGCCGTCGAAAAAAAAGAAAAACAAAATCCTAGTGAAAAGCTCTGAAAAGCTCGCGTTATTAACGCGAGCAACCCTTTATTTTTCGTCCCCACCGCGAATATAAAACCCCAGCGTCGTTGCGACCTTAACGCGCTTACCGCAACGGATCGCGTATGTACGCTGTGAATTTCGAGCTTGCGTATCGCGGTACATCGGGACTCTCCACCCACCCACCTCCACGAGCCTCCGAGAGCTTGGCCGACTGTCTAACACGGCCGAGGCCAGCAGCGGCAGCACCACCCTCGCACGTTCGCGGCCAGCAGTCTCTAACGCGTCTCCGCCAGTGAGCGACCGAGCGTTGACCCTAACTGATACGTCTGTGCCGCGGCTTTCGTGATCAGACTCGTGTTCGTCGAGCTCTCACGGTTGACTTAGCTGCCTCCTTTCCACGAGAAAACCCCCCTGTACGAGGATCAGTTCGAAATGTATGTTCAATTTACCGTTACTTTAACTTTTTTTTTTTGGTCTCGTCCATAGATTTAATTGATTGTTTAACGAGGGTCAATGGAATAGAATAGTTCGTTGAGCGTCGAACGGTGTCGACGGAGAAAAGTCAGGATCGGAGAATCAAAGTGCAGGACGCGAGGAGATAGCGAGGAGCGAGCGTTGCAGACTCGTCTGACCGGCAAGGAATTTTCTACTTGGCGAGTTTCTCGGCGCGCAGCGATACGTGGCTAAGGCTGTGGGTCGACACTCGCCGTAGGACTCTGAGTGATGGACATGAGAGTCCATATTTTGCTGAAATACCTCTATATTATATATACACAGTGAAACTCCGATTAATGGGCGTCGGATTAACCGGGAAGCTGATTAATCGCGTCTACCGAAGTTTTTTTTCTTTTATGTTCGGAGCAAACCAAAGTCATTGACTACTTCAAAAAAAGACTAGCTAACGTACTATTAATAAAAAAAATATTTAGAAAGCTTTACATTCTGGTTCACACTATTTAAAAATTGAGTGCAAGTTGTACCGAATGTCATTGCAACTAGTCAAATTACAGTTGTATCATTAACCATTAATTGCTAAAAGACTAGCATACGTACTATTATTTTTTTTTAAATATCCAAAGCTTTACATTCTAGTTCACACTTTTTAACAATTGAGTGCAAGTTGTACCGAATGTCATTGCAACTTGTCAAATTAAAGTTGTATCATTAGCCATTAATTGCTAAAAGACTAGCATACGTACTATTAATTTTTTTTTAATATCCAAAGCTTTACATTCTAGTTCACACTATTTAACAATTGAGTGCAAGTGTACCGAATGTCATTGCAACTAGTCAAATTAAAGTTGTATCATTAACCATTAATTGCTAAAAGACTAGCATACGTACTATTAATTTTTTTTAATATCCAAGGCTTTACATTCTATTTCACACTATTTAACAATTGAGTGCAAGTTGTACCGAATGTCATTGCAACTTGACAAATTTAAGCTGTATCATTGGCCATTAATTGCTAAAAGACTAGCATACGTATTATTAATTTTTAAAAATATCCAAAACTTTACATTCTAGCTCACAATATTTAACAATTGAGTGCAAATTGTACCGAATATCATTGCAACTAGTCAAGTTAAAGTTGTATCATTAGCCATTAATTGCTTATATACATTCGCTGTCTAGTTCGGATTAACGGGGATTTCGATTATCCGGGGACTCGTCGGTCCCGAGCATCCCGGTTAATCGGGGTTGTGCTGTATATATATGTGAGAGGTGTAGGTAGATAAAAGATTTTTCCACGTTGGCCTCACGTATTCGAGAGGTCAACGATATAATAACCGGTTTGATTTAGCACCGTCACAGAATGTTTTCTATTTACCTTATTTATCAATATTTTTAAAGAATTAAACAAAATTGGCACACACATTGTTCCATACGTTATTTAAAAAATTCGTGAAATTTAAATCCGGTTCGCCGTCTCGGGAGATATTTACCCTTGAATTCGGCCTCATTTGCATGCAAGCAAATTACTAAGCACGCAGCCACAGCACGTCTTCAATTCTACCCCTAAAATTACATTTGAGAACGAAAAAAAAATAATAACAAAATAAAATACAAAAGAGGAAAAAAACATATAGCCTTGATGTATAGACATACATGAAGGCCTTGGGAATAATACATTTTTTGGTATCCGAGTGGTGCATAGAATGGACAGTAACAGCGAGAGGTTTACCCTCAGCGACGTGAAAAAAATATGAACTCAAGAAGTTTCGCAACGGTCAATAGTATTCCTTGCATTATTAATTCGCACCGGTACGTCGATGGTGAATTTTTTACAAGTTCCTCTGTGCTGAGAAAAAAAAAATGTTTGATCTAAGCAAAAGCCGCGCTGACACACTGAGAAAAATTGGATCAAGCAAATGCGCGGTGACATACGTTCAAAGGTGTATTCAGTTGGTAAAACAAAAATGTTTATTTTAATCGACAAATTTTGAATAAATTGAAGCAAATAATCGTTCAATAAAACAATGCTTTATTTGTACCAACCAATTAACAGCTTTGAACGCATGTCATCGCGACTGTTGGTTAATGCGAATAAAATAATAATTTTTTTCTCAGTGCATGTATTCAATATTGTTATTTAGTTGGTACGACTAGATCATTGTTTTGTTTAACTGTTCGCTTCGGTAGATTAAAAATGTGTCAACATAAACGAACATTTTTGCTATACCAACCAAATAATCCAACCATTCAATTTTCTGACGGCTTGTCGGGATTAAACGATGAATGTCAAAGCAATTAAGACGCGACGACAGTTTCGTTCAAGTTTGTTGTCGAACTGTCCCAAATCGCTTGCTACACGTTGAAGTTGAACCGCGCATTTTCTGCCAGACAGAAGTGAATCGTGTGTTTTGTCGGGTTGCTCGGAATTGACGCGGTAGGCGAGAAATTCTGTGTCAGGGAACGAGAACGACACCCGAGCAGGTAAACGCCAATGGCGAAAAATAGAGAGGTAGAGCACTCTCTCGCGCGCTGGGATTACTCTCGGCTTCTATTTGCGATTCCGCGCATGCGCATTTGCACATTCGCGATTCGCTCGTACAACCCGCTACTATTTTTGATATAAAACCGCACTCGACCGATGCGTCGTGTGTGCTGATCGGAAATTCGATATAACAATAAAAACAAAACGAAACGGCAATAAAATAAAAGAAAAAAAACTAAATCTGTGACCAGACTTTAGATATATATAGTACCGGCGCGTCGCAGTTTCGGCTGTTTTCCAAGCGGAGACTTGTTGATTCCCTCGCGGACACCGCGGACTTGGGCCACTGCATACTCAATTTATACATCTATATCTACTCACCAGAATTATTTTTTTCTTTAATAATAATAATAATAATAATAATAATAATAATAATAATAATAATAATAATAATAATAATAATAATAATAAGCGCGTAAAATCTGAACGACTGCATAGATTTTGCCAAAAATTGGAAGGAATAATGAGGATCGACCCCTCAACATGTGTGATAAATTTCACCTCGATATCTCAAGCCGTTTTCAAATTATGAACGTTAAATGATTTGCACACACATGCATACATACATACACACACATACATCCAGACATTTTTTCTAAATGTGTTCTTTGGATGTTTGGGAACATTCTGCACATGTTCACATCAAAATCTCGAAGACTAATTTTTTCACGAAAACAAAGCTTCCTCTGTGAGGAAGCAATAATAATAATAATAATAATAATAATAATAATAATAATAATAATAATAATAACAACAACAACAACAACAACAACAACAATAATAATAATAATAATAATAATAATAATAATAATAATAATAATAATAATAATAATAATAATAATAATAATAAAGAAAAATTGCAGACAACCAGGGCGTTCGATAGATTGGCACGATGCTGACGACAAACGAGATAGCCCGCGTGCGCCTCTCATCGAGCTTTTGAAACCTTTGTGCAATAACGATGATTACCGGCGTTCCCGTCGGCGACGCTTCGCGAGGACACATCGTGCCGTCTCTCTCGCTAGTTTTTTGGCTAGTCGTGCTGATCTTCAATCTCGCTCGCGGCGAAACCGTGAGAACAATGACGTCCACACAGCGACTCGGTGACACGAGGAATGCTCCGTCGTCGAATAATTGCCCGCGGCTCGAACAAAAAGATGGATCGTTCTATTAAAAGACATTGTAGAACGTGAAACTCCTAGTGTCGCACGCGCGTCTGCAACGACGCAGCTTAACTGAGCCAAAAAATTTTGTTTCGCGGTGAAAATCGGCTGGGAAAAAAAATAATAATTGGCAGAGTAAAGTTGCCAAAGTGGCTCCTCGGCGTTCGTCCCGCGGCCGGCAATCGGCTCCTTAGTGTATGCAGCGATAAATATTCGGAAACTTACGGTCTGCCGCGAAATCGGACTATGCCCGCATTATGTTGGGGATCAATAAGGCGGGGGGGCTCTCGAGGGATTTCCAAGAGCGGGCAAAGTGCCTCTCGGGATAAGATATAACGCGGCCGGTTCGGTGAGAGGAAAGCTAAGCCGGTGGCATAAAGTACGAGCGGGGGTGAAAGGAGCGCGCCCGGGAATGAAATGAAATGGAATAATGCCGGTGGAAAACTAGCCCCGAGGTGCTCTTGCTTAGCGAGAGGCGCGAGGGAGTCGCCAAGAGAAATTCCAATAATTCGAGGAGTTTTCTGAACGAGAGACTCGCGTCCCGCAAAGTGTTCGAGGGAATAAAGGCGAAGAGCCGTAGCGGGACCGCATGAAACGCGCGTCCGTTCTGTGTTTATCTTGGAGCTACGATTAAGGTGGTTGTGTCACGAACGGAATTCAAAGTCATTTGCGTCAACTTTTGGCATGTTTTATTAAACTGTCAAATTTTACTTGCGCAAAATCTCGAAGGCTTTTGCCGACCACACACCGAAAAAAGGTTCGGTAATATCAAATTAAGCTGCAGTTGCGGGTGGCGAAATAAATATTTGTTCGATTGAAAGAAATATTTGTTCGATTGAAAGAAATATTTGTTCGATTGAAAGAATATTTGTTCGATCGAAAGAAATATTTGTTCGATCGAAAGAAATATTTGTTCGATCGAAAGAAATATTTGTTCGATCGAAAGAAATATTTGTTCGACCGAAAGAAAAATTTGTTCGATTGAAAGAAATATTTGTTTGATTGAAAGAAATATTTGTTCGATTGAAAGAAATATTTAGTTGATTGAACGAATATTTAGTTGTATGACCGAACATTTAGTTGTATGACCGAATATTTAGTTGTATGACCGAATATTTAGTTGCTTTAACAAATAGTTACTTGGATTTAACAAACATTTTGTTCAATCGACCGAATATTTCTTTCGCCACCCGCAACCACAGGTTAGTTTGATATTACCAAACCTTTTTTTCGGTGTACGAATTAATATTTTGATCTTGAAAATCGTATCTTTTTACACGGTGCTTATTGGGAGAACTGGCAAAACTTATCTTCAAATAGAGAATTAACGTACTTAATCAAAGATAGATAAAAAATATACAGTATTGCGGACTCGAGAGTCAATAAGGAATTTATGCGCAACAAAAAAAGTGAAGTCATCGGACTAATGTTGAATAGAACTGCGATCAAAGTGCACGGATTCCTGACCTAATTGTCGTAAAAATGAAGTCAAATCCACACTAAACAAAATAATCTGCTTACAAATAATCGATTCAATCTAATTGCGAAAATTTTCATAGATATTCTATTATTTTTTAAATAATATTATTGATGCAGACAAAGTACCACATATAATGAGGTTAGCCTAGGTTTCCTAACCTAATTGTCGTAAAAATGAAGTCAAATCTACACTAAACAAAATAATCTGCTTACAAATAATCGGTTCAATCTAATTGCGAAAATTTTCATAGATACTCTATTATTTTTAAAATAATATTATTGATGCAGACAAAGTACCACATATAATGAATGTTTTATGTCACATAGACGATGATGTCTATGACTCCGGCTTACCTCAATCGCACGACGAGGAATGCAAAAAAAAAAAAAAAAAAAAATTGGCTCGTCGCTTCAACCAGCTGTTCACTGGGAATAATATTTTACTAGAATAATATATCACCTTTATAATTACCAAGAATTGAATTTAAGCATTTTTTTCTTTTGATTTTTTTTTTAGTAGTCGGTAAATTTACAGATCCAGACGTTTATTTCTTAGCTGTATCGTCTTGCCCCGGTCTCCCCTGCCCGACGTTCGCCGTGCGTGCCCACCTACGCGTCACAGGTGGTCCTCACGGCCCGCTTGCTGTGTCTGTGCGCCACGCGTCCGGACACACAGCCGGATAAAATGGGCGCCGAGAGCTCAAAGACGTGCCCGAGACTCGTCCAAATATTTGCCGTCCTCACGAATTCACAGCGTCTAGTCTAAAACACCGAGCTCTAAACTGGATCACACGGAAATCGTGGATACATTATTTACCCGTTCACCGAGCGTGCTGTATGCGCAATCTTGGAAGTTATAAATACGCGTTTACAATAGTCCAAATGTATAAGGAAAGCCAGTGCGTGGAGCTCCTACGTGCGAGACATAGAATCCGTTCGCGTTCCAGAGACTCGCGCGTTCCAGAGGGTTACTCACGATGGCCTTGAAATTCGTATAAGACAAAGAAAGGGCCTTGAAATTCTTATAGGGTAAAAGGTCCTTCAAATTTTTATAAGGGTAGAAAGACCTTGGAATTCGTTTAGGATAAAAGGCCCTGGAATCCGTATCGGGTAAAAGGGTCTTGAAATTTGTATAAGGTAAAAAGATCTTGAAATTGGTATAGGATAACGGGCCCTGAAATTTGTATAGGGTAAGAAGACCTTGAAATTGGTATAGGATAAAAGGGCCTTGAAATTTGTATAGGGTAAAAAGACCTTGAAATTTGTATAGGGTAAAAAGACCTTGAAATTTGTATAGGGTAAAAAGACCTTGGAATTCGTTTAGGATAAAAGGCCCTGACATTCGAATAGGGTAAAAGAGCCTTGAAATTCGCATAGGGTAAACGGGCCTTGAAATTTGTATTGGGTAAAAGGGGCTTGAAATTCGTATAGGGTAAAAGGTCCTTCAAATTTTTATAAGGGTAAAAAGACCTTGGAATTCGTTTAGGATAAAGGGCCTTGAAATTTGTATAGGGTAAAAAGACCTTGAAATTTGTATAGGGTAAAAAGACCTTGGAATTCGTTTAGGATAAAAGGCCCTGAAATTCGAATAGGGTAAAAAAGCCTTGAAATTCGCATAGGGTAAAAGGGCCTTGAAATTTGTATTGGGTAAAAGGGGCTTGAAATTCGTATAGGGTAAAAGCGCCTTGAAATTCGAATAGGGTAAAAGAGCCTTGAAATTCGTATAGAATAAAAGGGGCTTGAAATTTATATAGTGTAGAAGAGCCTTGAAATTCGTGTAGGAAAGGGGCTTGAAATTTATATAGTGTAAAAGGGCTTTGAAATTCGTATAGGATAAAAGAGGCTTGAAATTCGTATCGGGAAAAAGAGCCTTGAAATTCATATGATGCACCAGTCTAGACTGCATCCCCTCCTCCGACTGATGGATGGACACATATACAAACATGTCCTCTTTTCTTAATAGTGTACCGAATATGACGAGTTGAATCGGAGTTTCAACTGTTTCTAAGCGAGAGACAATGGACGAATGGACAAATGCGAAACGGGACGACGATCGTCAGGGAAAAGGATAGTTTGGACCGGAACCGATAACGAAACGGACCTACGATCGTTAGAAACGGGAAAGAGAGACTCCTCGGATCGATAGACTCTCGTTGAAAATAAACTTAACGCCTCAATCGTTCTTATGACTGAGTGTCTCCATTTATTCATCGTGCGGATACAACAAAATATACATAAATAATGAAGAAGATATGATTTTCTTCATGTCTGCATTCGCAGGCCTCGCCGCCCTATACATTTTGGCAGATTTATTGTCATCCAGACTCGTCGAGATTAATATCTCTCAAATCCAATGAGCTATTACTCATGATTATCTGGACACGAATTGGACGGTATGTCTGAGATTTGGGAAGAACGATGATAGCCAGAGGTGAATTATCTTCACCGATAGCGATCAGACGAGCCGACGAACGATTCGTTAGCGTCCGAGGTAACATGGTTTTGTTTTCGAGCTTCTTGCCAGGAGACGACACTTTCGATTCGTGTGAGATGATATTTTACAATTTATGCACCCAGAAAAAAAATTTATTTGACGGCCACCGTTTATTTGGTTTAAGTCAAATATTTATTTGATTTAAATAAATATTTATTTCATTTAAGTAACTATTTACTTAATTAAAATAAATATTTATTTAAATCAAATAAATATTTTACTTAATTAAACCAAATAAACGAAGGCCGTCAAATAAATTATTTTTCCGGGTGTGGCAGAGGTCACAAAACAGGGCGGTAAGAGATACTTTGAGCGACAGACGGATTCTCGTACACTCCAAGGCGAAATATCGCTGAGAACAGTTCTAGAGAGAAGATATCTTCGTTACATCTCTTCCACGTATTCCACGGTTGATGGTCCACTTAACAATTTTAACCCTTCTCATGTTCGTGGACGCGGCATCGATTTTATCAAGTGAAACTTCAATTCTTTTTTTTTTTTCAAATTCCAATGCTGAATTACTCGGCGGAGTCGAGCTTTCCCATTAGAGAAAGTGCTGCAGTTCCGCAGTGTCTGTACTGCGTAAACGAAGTTACCCGTTCGTCAGTAGGGTTTTCCGACCCAGTTGGGTCAAACTCTAGCGGTGGAAAGAAAAAAATACTAATAAAAAACCTGATCTCATCCTGCCGTGATATTTTTATTTCACTACTGTGGATACACTGAAAAAAAAGGTTTGATAACATCAAACTAATCTGCACTTGCGGACGGCGAAACAAATATTTGCTCGATCGAAAGAAATATTTAGTTGCTTCAACAAATAGTTACTCGGATTTAACAAACATTTTGTTCAATCGACCAAATATTTCTTTCGCCACCCGCAACTGCAGGTTAGTTTTATATTACGAAACCTTTTTTTCGGTATACATTATACGATACGAAACACTATTGTTACTTTTCTCTTTAAATCTGTACTATTTTCATTATAAAAGGGCGTGGCCTGTAAAATAAATAAATACATAAATAAACAAATAAATAAATAAATAAATAAATAAATAAATTTTTCCCAAATTAAAGGATAAAATTTGGTGCATATATACGACGCGTAACAGTAATAAATTTTAAACTGTATGGACCTTCCGGAGGGATATGGGCATACGTTATTACAGATAAACGGGCCGGACAGAGATCCGGTTATTTACTAACTCTTCTCAAGCGTTTTACGAGCTCCGCTACGGCGACATGACTGATGACGGATCGACACGATAACTGTGCAGCTAGAGCAGCAAAGTGCTTGTATATATGTAGTACATATAGATATATATACCTGTAGGTAGCAGCCAAAAATTAAACAGCCATCGAAGACAGCACCGCGTAACCAGAAGATTCGGAGAGCGTCGAAGCCGGGTATGAGGGGGCTCGAAAAGCTCATAATTTCGAAAAGGAATTTTGGCGACGAACCAGAATCCCGCGCAAATACGCCTGGTACAAGCCCAAAGAAAAGTAATGCTCGCAACAAGGATAATGTTCTAGAGTTTGCTGTACCCGGCTCGATCATGGTTATTCCTGTGACGAAGGACGATTAGCTTCCTTTGGCCATTTCTTCCTTTCTTATCGCACTGCGAACCTTCGCCAGAAGAACCCTCGTTATCGTTCCCATTATCGTTTTCCCGGGTGGTTTTGATTTTTTTTTCTTTCACGAAAATACTGAAAATTCTATGAACATTTCTTATGAAATCTTCAGTTGCACGTCTTTGTTTTTGGATGAATATGGTAAACGGGAGGAAAACGGGAACGATAAGTAATAAAACCTGCTACAACGATACCGAAAGCATACATCCACTGTTTTTCACACCAAAATTGTGTTGGCACTGGTTTTGAAAGGATATTTAAAAAAAACCGTCTGGGGCAAAACGGAGCACACTTCGATTTGACTTGCGGCAACGATAGCTTCGTTATTACCCTATTTTGCTCCACGTCGATATGACGTTTCATGTTCCCATTTAGGCCCGGTTTTCGTCGTTTGTTCGCTATCATGAATCGATTTATTCGATAATTTTGGGTATGCCATTTTGCCCCATGTCGATATGACATTTCATGTCCCCATTGAGCCCCGTTTTCCGTCGTTTGTTGGCTATCATGAATCGATTTATTCGATAATTTTGGGTATGCCATTTTGCCCCATGTCGATATGACCTTTCATGTCCCCATTTTGCCCCGGTGTTCGTCGTTTGTTCGTTATCATGAATCGATTTATTCGATAATTTTGGGTATCCCATTTTGTCCCACGTCGATATGACATTTCATGTCTCCATTTTGCCCCGCTTTTCGTCGTTTGTTCGCTATCATGAATCGATTTATTCGATAATTTTGGATATCCCATTTTGCCCCACGTCGATATGACATTTCATGTCTCCATTTTGCCCCGGTTTTCGTCGTTTGTTCGCTATCATGAATCGATTTATTCGATCATTTTGGGTACCCTATTTTGTCCCACGTCGATATGACATTTCATGTCTCCATTTTGCCCGGTGTTCGTCGTTTCTTCGCTATCATGCATCGATTTATTCGATCATTTTGGGTATCCCATTTTGCCCCACGTCGATATGACATTTCATGTCTCCATTTTGCCCCACGTCGATATGACATTTCATGTCTCCATTTTGCCCCGGTTTTCGTCGTTTGGTCGCTATCATGCATCGATTTATTCGATCATTTTGGGTATCCCATTTTGCCCCATGTCGATATGACATTTCATGTCTCCATTTTGCCCCGGTTTTCCTCGTTTGTTCGTTATCATGAATCGATTTATTCGATAATTTTGGGTATTCCATTTTGCCCCATGTCGATATGATATTTCATGTCTCCATTTTGCCCCGGTTTTCGTCGTTTGTTCGCTATCATGAATCGATTTATTCGATAATTTTGGGTACCCCATTTTGCCCCATGTCGATATGACATTTCATGTCCCCATTTTGGCCCTGTTCTCGCTTTGCCCCGGTTTCCCCTATGCGTATTTTTGACAAATTTTAATGGATCATTGATATATGAAGAAATACGAACAGGGTAACATGCGGAAGAATGTTGCGGCTGGAAAATGAAACGCGGTCGGGAGCGTGCGTCGGCGAACGGAACGGGGGCTTGGACGGGTTAATGGATTTCTCACGGAGGATGTCGGTACGGCGGGATTACACGTGGGAGCTGCGAAGAGCGGCAGTGATGATAAACAGAGTCGGTGAAAAAAAAGAAAGAAAAAAAAATTGATTAATCGCTGATGAAGACAGAGAGGATGTTATTTCAACGACAACCCAATAACCCTGTCGACCCACTCGCTCAATCTCAGGTCCTTTGACCATCCCACGAGAGAGGAACGCGCGGGAAACATAATCCCAGCTTGCACCGCTGTATCGCTTTGGCGAGCTTATTTTCTCATCGGAAAAAGCGATATCCGGAAAAAAATTCTTGACAGACCTTTGGCCAGGGAACCTTTTTGTGACGCCTTTATGCAGTCGGAAATCAAAGTCATTCGCCGAGTCTATTTTTATACCGCCCAAGGAGACATGAATTATTTATTATTTATTATTTATTATTTATTATTTATTATTTATTATTTATTATTTATTATTTATTATTTATTATTTATTATTTATTATTTATTATTATTATTTATTATTTATTATTTATTATTTATTATTTATTATTTATGTTAAGCAAACACGTCGAACATCTATATTATCGTACGGTTGCATGCTGCAGTTGGCACGGAACGGAAAGGCGTCAGCTTTTCAAAAATTATTGTTTAACTTTTTTGGAATAGATACGAGCAAACCCCACTGCAGGAGCGACAGGGCAAGCTGTCACTAAAAATACATAACGATTAAAAATACATAGTTGTTGGAAAGTCGCCATCTAATAATAATTGATAAACAATAGTGACAGAGAGCCGTTTTGTAGCCGCGTCACAAGACAGGGGTAAAAAGGACCCCAGTATCGGGTTCAGTCTGCAACTTTTAAAAATTCCAGAAACCAAGTTCCTAAAGCAGCGCCCTAGCCATTAAAAAAAATGTAACAAAGCCACATATGTACGCATTTCCCATACGGAAGCCAGCTGTGGAATGCATAATTCGCACGGAAAAAGTGCACGACAAAGATCTCGATATTCCGGGTCGGCCAAGGAGGGAGTCTCGCTGCGCGCTGACTTCGCTTAATTTCAGATTTTTAAGTAATCGTTGATTTTTATTTTTTTTTATAGAACAAGAATCAACGATTACTTAAAAATCTGAAAAAATTCATATTCAGAAAAATAAACGAATGATTTTCATAAAAAAAAAGTTTTGTTGCCGGGTAATTTGTTAACCAATTAATTTTATGATGAATTTGTTAATAACATTTTGCAATGATTATTATGCAAAATTAATCTCAGTGCCTTTAGTACACATGATTTTTTTCAGATGTTTACACCATCAAGAAGTACTTGCAATTTTCTCTTATTGTTGTCGAACTTATGCGAAGTCAGCGCGCAGCGAGACTCCCTCAGCAAAGAGGGGTCTCGGGCCTCGAATTTTTCATTAACAATACTACAGATAAAAAGTGAGATCAGCCATCTTCTTGCGACTCTAACGAGCGAAGCTCTAGATAACTCAGAACCGGGCCGTACGCTGATAAAAAATACGGTTGAATCAACGAAGATTCGGGCACGGACGATCAACTAAATATTCTGTTGGTTCAACAATTTGTTGGGTCATTTAATCAAAATATTTTTGTGTCATTAAAATATTTTGTTCGACCAACTAAATATTTATTTGAACGTCCCCGCACGAATCTTCGTTGATTCAACTGTACACTGAAAAAAAAAAGTATCATTGATTCGAGAACAGTGACACTTGCGGGCTGCCATGGACATACATAAGTCTATTTTGCTTGACGTAACGACGCATGCTAATGAAACTATTACACATCTTCGGGGGCGTCCATTAATCACGTGATGCTGTTTTATGGAATTTTTGACCCCCCCTACCCCTTCGTGATCAGTCGTGAGATTTTGAGAGACGCCCCCCCCCCCCCGTCTCACAATCACGTGATTTTTGTTGCTCATATTAAGGATTACAAAAATAATTCATAACATGCAGGTTATTACCAAATTTATAAAATAGAAGATAAGACATCCTTTTTAAGTACAAAATAACTTCATATATTCAATATAATATAACACATTTTGTTTCAAAACATTAGCATGAACATCGTTCAGCATATATGTCTGTAAAGAAAAGTAACAGTAATCAGTAGTTGAAGCGGTTTTTACTCATCGTCGACCCAGGGATTCTCGTTACTCTTTTCGACGCTGACAAAAGCTGGAGCCTCATCTTGCTGACTATGGGTCTCAAGGTCGTGAGTATCGAGATCCTCCATGTCTTCTGACTCGGCTCTTTCATTCTCCTCTTCACTAACTCGGTCACCGGTCTTTTTTTTCTTGTGCAGAGAAGTTTTGCGAGCTGCAACAGCCTTTTTCGAGCAAAAGTACAGCCCATATTCTTTACACGTTCTATCAAGAAGCAATTCAGGCTTCAACTGCAGACTGGGACAATACAAATCGTATGGTAATTCGTGATCGATTAGAATTGCGTAAA
>JAPYZC010012447.1:0-11114 GCA_030522665.1 Ichneumoninae sp. A BG-2022a
AAGTATGAATTTATTCAGATTTTTATAACATTGGGAAGTGTTTGCAATTCTTGCCCGAATTTCTCGAATTTAGGCAAAATGAACACCACTCGCTCCAACGTCCTTAAGATGTTGAAACAAGAGGAAGAGAATGGCATGCGGTAAATTTGCGTTTGTTAAAGTTTAGGCGGTGAAAATCACACTTAAGGACCAAAACGTTACGAAAATTGGCAAAGATCCTATTTTTTTGGATATCATCTGGGATGGTTTTCCACCCCGTACATGAATTCTAGGGTTAATGAACTCACAACGACAAACTCGTGCCGATCGAGCATCCCGTCCTTGTCCATGTCGGCGAGGTCCCAAATAACGCCGAGAGTATCGACGGGCAGCTTGCTGTTCATCAGAACGCCCTTGACTTTGTTGCCCGGTATGTAACCGTTGGCCGGCTGGAGGCTGTCGAAGATCTGATCGTATTTAGCTCTCTCGTTCGGCTTTATCGACCAATCCTCGTTGGTCACGGTCGTGATAACTGGCGACGGCGCGACCACTGGCGGTCTCGGCTTTATCTTCGGCAATTCGCCCTGCGAACGAGAAAACACAATTAGGTTTTTACGAAAAAAATGTTTACACTATTAAACTATTTTTTTTTTAATATACATTTTTTTAAATCGCTCCGCAGATAGCGGCGAATCGGAATCTCGTTAGGATGATCGGCAATCGTGTTTACCATTTTGGGTGGCGCTATGTCCTGACTGAGATTAGCGATATTCAGTTCACGACCGGATTGCGCGAAGGCACATAGTTTAAGCGCTACGAACATGCCCGATTTGTCGAGCGAGCCGCGTGACTGGGGATCCGCCATGTCCCAAATTTTGCTGAGGATGACGTCGCTGAGCTGGGACTTCTTGAGAAACCGGGCTGCCTCCATCGCCCCGATACGACCGTATCCATGGGGATCGACCTAGAAATAGAAAAACAAAAATTAGAACAAATTCAAAAATTTGGAATTTCGAGAATCAAAATATTAATGTTTTCTTGTGTATTTTTTTTTTTTTTTTTCTTATCTCTCAGTCCTGATAATGCGAGAGGCGTTTCGCTATCAGCTGCTCACCTGATTGTAGTAAGCTTCGTAAATAGCGACATGGCTTCCAGCCACCTGTAAACAAAAATTTATTACCTTTTAGAATGAAAAAAATTACTTTATCTTTATGGCTATTCAACTGGCTTTTTGGCCATAAATAACAATTATAATTCTAGTGATTTTTTAGTGGATGCCCAAAAGTGGTAAATTGGCTCGTTAAGATTTAAATAAAATAAATAAATAAACAACTGTAAATAAATAAATAAATATTTATTTTTTTATTTTACAAAAAGCATAAGTTTTGAACCAAAAAATGTGAATTGGTAAACGAACTTAACCATCTTTGTTGCGCTTTATAATATTGCAATAAAAGGGTCAATTTCCAAAAAAAAAAAAAAAATTATTAAAATTTTAATCAGCGTCTTATCTCCGAACTCTCCCGGAGCGACCAAGTACCAAATTGCTAATGTCCTTCACAAACTTGTTTCTCAAGTTCTTATACAAAATTGACAGAAACCAAGAACCCTCTCATGGCAGTGCGTTAAAACTCTACGCAGCACAACAGACGATTTCATCATCCACAAAAAAGAACTTTAAAAATAGACCGTATTTTTCCTTTCCGTGTTTAAAAAAAGTGGGCGTCGTTCGCCGAGTCATCGTCGAAAAAAAAAAAATTCCTCGCGTACGATGCAAAACAAAGAAAAAAAAAAATTCGCCCCTCTCGTTAGATCGACGAAGTTTGAGGCTAAGTAGTTAAAAAATTGACGATAAGTTTCGCCCAATCCAATCATCGACGACCGTCCGCCCGTCGACTCAAATAAATTGCCTCTCCCTTAAAGGTGCGAAAAAATAAGAGAAAAAAAAAAACCTCGCATCCGAAAGATAATCCCAGTGTCTGTCAGAGTCGGATTAGTGGTAAAGAAAAAAAGATCGTCTCCCTACCGATCGCACTTGGCAATCTTGTCATCGGGCGAGAAAAAAAAAATCCCAATTTCCAGACGCATCGACCGGTCCCGCGAGGGCGATTGTCCCGCACCCTCCGGAAACGATTGTTCGTCATTCGCCTCGAGATTATTATAGCATTGTAATGTCGAAAAAAAATTGCGATATACCTGCGTGGGTGACGGCAGGGCAGCCATACTTGCATGGAACACTGGCTTAACCAATCGGGCGGTCAATCGATAGCGCTAGTCGTTTGTAACGATTTCGGGCCGCATTTCTATTCGACGGGGAGGCACTGGCAGGAGCGGCTGTACGGTCGGACACTCGCGCGTTATCAACCGACCGGATGGTCCGATTAAACGGGCGGACGTTTGTCTCACTGAGAGACTTCCACGGCACGGATTATATATTCGCGATAAAACACTCCCCTGTTTTTTCTTTTGTTCTTCCCTCAGTTAAAAACTGTACGAGGATAGACGAGCGTTTTGGAAGGACGTTCCGCGCTCGATGGGATTCACTCGGGAACGAATCAATGGAGACCTACTCTAATTCGCTGATGTACCGTACATATATGTATATATATGTTTATGCGAGTGTGTGTATTGTACAGTGGGCATGTACAGGTGCGCACACGCGCCAGGCGTCGGCAGACAACTGCGCGCACGAAAGGAGCCGACCCTCTGCCAAACTTTGTCGTAGTGGTGGTGGCGTCAAAAGCAGCTGCACCCTGTGGTCGAGAGGACCAGACGCTGCGAAACGGCACGCGCGACTGTCGGGCGCGATCGCGACGCCGCGACACGGGGGCGCGTTTCGACGTCCGAGCTCGAAACTGCTGCACCTTTTACGAGGTTACGTAAATAACGTTCGACTTTGATGTCTCGCTGCGCGCTGGACGGACTGAGTCGCTGGAGCTGTTTTTGTTTTTTTTTATTCCAACAGCGGATCGTTTTGCGGTGGTAATCTTGGGAGATTTTGTAATGGCATTAAGGCGCGTCCGCATTTGCAGGCGGATACACGCTGCATCGGACCACCGACAGAGGTGCTTTCGTCAACGCGACTGCGCATGCGCATTGTTGTTATATGTTACGAAATCTTAGCAAAAAAACGAACGTGCGCATGCGCAGTTGTGTTGTAACTAAAAGCGCCGAATTGAAAGCACCTTCGCGGTGGTTTTTCGACTTGCCGTTATAATGATTCTGGGGTCGCAATAACGAAGCTCAAAATGAACAGCGCTCTAGTTACAACGACTGCGCATGCGTGTTATGCGGCCCATATCACTTTCGCCACGATCAACCTAAAACATCACCGCTACGACTCCGACTCACTCAGGCGCGGTATTTGAAACAGCCAATAAGAATCTACCGTATCCCTCTCGCGTGAAAAATGACCATTTCTTATTGGCTGTATCAAACAACGCGCCTCGGGAGAGGTGGAGTCGTATCAGTGAACTTGGAAAAAAAAAATACTCACTCATATTTTGCGATATTTTGACCTATAGTTTACCGATGATTTTTGGGAGATTCCGCTTGGCGAATTTGCCCGCAAATTATGCACGATGCACAGGAAATCGAATATGTTGAGGGAAAAGAGATTTTCATGAAAACTCACGAAGCGAACTCACTACTTTGGCGCGCTAATCGAAGCGATTCAATGCGACGCGAGTCTTGTCGAGCACTCGTGAAGATAAGAGTCGAGCGGTGAAGCGGTACAAGTCGCCGCGCGTTATTCGCCGACGCATGAAATCCTATTAGACGGACAATGTGTAAATATTCCGACTACCGGCGGACGAAGAGAAGCGACGGGAAAGCGGTAAGCCAACGTTATCGCATCGGTTTGTTCAGATAATAAGTAGGTTGGAGTACTAAGGTCAATCGATGCTCTTCCAACGTGTAAATAAGCTGAGTTATTCACGGTACGAGCGCAACGCCCGACGGAGAGTGAGAGTTCGTTGATTCGATCGAGCAGGCATTTAGACGTTCACGAAAACTGATCGATATTTACGGTTTTCTTAATTTCTTATTTTTTTTCATTCGCTGCTCAAACTTTATATAGTAAGATATAAATTTTTTTATAAAAAGAAAATCGAAAAGAATTAAGTGATTTGATCGAATAAAATTGATAATATGGACGTCGAATTTGAGCCGATAATCGAGCGAATAGAGAAAACCGTTAAAATGTCGAAGAATAAAAAAATATCGAGTTTTTCGAGAGGCGATGAAAATATCGATTCTGGTCGGAGAAGAAATGTTTTCATCAGTCCCCCGCCGAGAGGGTTGGAGAAAGAATACGGAGAAGTGTTCACCGACGGGGCCGTAGGATTCATGGTCGATCTGGTGGTTCGATTCGAGAGCGAGATCGAGGAACTCTACGTCCGGCGGCTGCGAAGGAAGTCGGAACTTCGAAGCTCTACGAAGATGCCACGATTTTCGAAGTCTACTCGTACGCTCGACGAAAACTGGAAAGTCGCACCTGTTGGTATGTTAATAATTTATAATTTATAATTTATAATTTATAATTTATAATTTATAATTTATAATTTATAATTTATAATTTATAATTTATAATTTATAATTTATAATTTTTATAATTTATAATTTATAATTTATAATTTACTTTAAACAGGCGAAAGACTGCAAAATCGTCATCTGGATCTCGGTGACGTCAGCCCGGCCGACCTGGTGCACTTCAGCGCCGCGCTGAGATCGCCGGTTCAGGGTATCCAAGTGGACTTCGACGACGGTCACTGTCCGACCTGGAAGAATCAAATAACAGGACTGAGCAACGTTGCTCTCGCGGTTCGCGATCTTCTGCCGGGCGTGCCGAAAATCGCGGAAGCCCCCGTGCTGATGCTTCGGCCCCGTGCATGGAACATGATTGAGAAAAACGTTACCATAAACGGCCGTCGAGTTCCGGGCTCGGTCCACGATTTCGCTCTCCTGATCTTTCACAACGGTCGGCGAATCCTCGAGAAGACCGGAGTCGGCGCCTCCTTCTACCTCTCCAAGGTCGAGGGTTCCGAGGAGGCGAGATTGTGGAACGATTTATTCACGTGGACCGAGGAGCGACTCGGTCTCCCGCACGGAAGCACCAAAGCCTGCGTCCTCATCGAGAACATCCTGTCGGCCTTCGAGATGGACGACATCCTCTGGGAGTTGAGAGAACACTCGCTGGGACTCAACTGCGGAATCTGGGACTACGCGGCCTCGATAATCGGCAAGTTCGGCGACCGCGAGGACTTCGTTCTCCCCGACCGGAAGAAGTACGTGAATGCCGGTCGAAGATTCCTCCGGAGTTACATGCGCCTCGTCGTGCGGGTTTGCCACAGGAGGGGAGCTCACGCGACGGGCGGCATGGCTGCGAATCTCCTGCCGAGCGACGAGACGACCGAGGACTATCGAAGAGTTCTCGGAACGGTCGCCGAGGCAAAGTTGACCGAGGTGAAGATCGGCCTCGACGGCTTCATGGTCTACGACCTGGGACTGGTCGAGGCGATGAACGAGCTCTGGCGCGAGCACGGCGGATCTCGGATCGACCCGAGCCACGACGTCGTCACGGAGGACGATCTGCTGAGCTTGCCGAAAGGCGGCGTCACCTCCGAGGGCCTCGCGCACAACATCCGCGTCGGGATCCTCTTCGTGTTTCACTGGCTGAACGGCGAGGGACACTTCGCCCACGAGGGCTTCGTCGAGGACTCCGCGACCGCAGAGATATCGAGGTCGCAGGTCTGGCAGTGGATCAGACACGGCGCGCGGCTCGAGGACGAGGACGGCACGGTGACGAGGAACCTCGTGAAGAAGCGGGCGTGGAAAATCGCCTTCCGTCTGCTGCAACTTCACGGAAGCAGCGCGGTCTCGAGGCGGAAACTCCTCGTTGCGCTGGACGTGTTCCTGGAGCTCGTCAACAGAAGAGACCCTCCCGAATTCGTGACTACTCATCTCAACGACGATTACACCTTCGCCAAAATTCAATCGAATTTGTGAACAGGCTGGCATTTTTTTGTCGTTGACGAATTTCCTGAAAAGATCGGGGATCAAATTTATTATATATTTTTGAGGTCTCGTGCGATTGAATAAAGATTGTTTTCGTTAATGGAAGAGTTTATTGAGGGATTTCGAAATACCGATGGGTCTCGGTCACGTCCACCTCGAGGGGTCTTTCGCGTTCTCCTTGCTGTTGGCGATTCTCGAGCCGAACTGAAAGGCGCGTTTGGGGAAGCTCGCCGTTCTTCGGAGTCCGATGTCGCGAGCGACGAGTCGCAGGAGAAGCTTGTCGCCGAGGCCCGGTGGCATTTTTTCCACTGGGTAGCACCTGCGAAAAACGGGGGGAATTTGTTAGCAAGCCTGGACGAAAGAACGATTTTTGTTATCGCGGTCGGTAAAGAAGATCGGCTTCTCTACTTTATTCGACGGTGTTGATTTTGTAAAATAAATAAAATAAATAAAATAAATAAAATAAATAAAATAAATAAAATAAATAAAATAAATAAAATAAATAAAATAAATAAAATAAATAAAATAAATAAATAAAATAAATAAAATAAATAAAATAAATAAAATAAATAAAATAAATAAAATGATTTGTTACCGACTGAGTTACCTTTCCCACGCCTCGAGACCGCACGCATACTCGACGAAATCCTCGTCGAGGTATGGCAGCCGCGATTGTCTTCCGTGATCGGAAACGACTCGATCGTCCCGGCCCAAATTTCTCTCGGAAATCCTCGCCAGTTCCGCGTCGAGTTCGTTCCCCAGGGCGGTCCAGCCTCCGCGGCGGAGAGTCGTTCGGTGTCTCGTGTAACCGCCGAACAGCTCGTCGGCTCCCATGCCCAGCAAGAGAACCCTGCACGGAGACTCGTACTGTTCTCCCGTCGAGGAGAGGATTCCCGAGCCGCGACTGGCGAACCACAGGGCGCACCCGAGACTGTCGTCGAGAATCGTCGTCAGAGGATAAACGAGATCTCGAATTCTCGTCGAGCGATATCTCCTGAGCTCTTCCTGCGTAACGTTGCACTGAAATTCAAATGTTCTGTTAAGATAAGCATTAAAATTATCGAGAACTGAGGCGACGTAAAAGCTCTTCAGTCGGTAACCAAAAACTGTAATTTGTTTTTCAAAGACTACCAAACTTCCAGGGAAACATAAAAAAATGGATTACAGTTTTGGTTACCGACTAAATCCATTCCACATGGTAGAAAAACCGAAATTATACCATATAGAACGGAATTTCAAGATCGTTTCTACATACTATAAAAACCGAAATTCTGAAATGATTGCAAGTTCAAATGGAATTCAATATGCAATATTTGGAATTTCGGAGTTCCGAAATTTCGAAATCCATTCTTTATGCTATAAAAACAGCAATTCAGAAATTACGGCATATAGAATAGAAATCAATCGTGAAGGACACTGAGCCACTTTCGCATCTCCTCAGTTGAAAAAATGTATGAAAAGAAAAAAATCCAAACCTCGACAAAGTTCCACCTTCTCCAGGGCCGAATCTCCTGGAGCTCGGCGAGAGCTTGTCGGCCAGTTTTTCTATCGGGAACATCGAAATTCACAAACTCGTTTATCTCCCTTGATTTTTTGTTGGACGCATTCGGATCGGTTCTTCTCGCTTTTTCGAACGCCACGTTTATGAGGTCGATGCTCTCGTCCCTGTCGACGAATTCGTCGGCCAGAGCGGCTAGAATCGTCGAGTCCAGGCCACCGGAGAACAGGATTCCCAGCTTGGCATGACCACAGACGATCTCCTCGCCGTCGAGCGTCGACCTCACGCAGTTCCTGCAGAAATTCGGTTTCTTCTCGACTCTCAGCTGTAACGATCTCTTCAGAAGTTTCAGTACGCGCTGCATTCGCGCGCGCACTTCCGGTCTGGCGGAAATGCTCTTCATGACATCCTCGAAGACTTCCGGTTTCGTGACCGTGAAGTTTTTCGTTTCAGCGCTGCAATCGAGTTTTTCACCCGTCACGATAGAAGCCAGGATATCGTCGATGTACGCGATACTTCCGACTTCCGGTTCGCCACGCGATCCACTTTCATCCCCTTCCTTCCCGATTGCATCGAAGACCACGATTTCTACGCCCAGCCGATATTGCAGATCTTCGACCGATTTGCGAAAAAGCAATTCCGATCTGCGCCAAGGATAGAGACCGAGGGTCGAAGTCTCGAGATCGAAGATGAATATTCCGATCGCCGGAAGTTCGGTGGCGCCGTCCAGATGTCTGCAAGCCGACGACGCGAGAGTGAGCGCTTTGCCGTTCGGACTTATTTTCAGCAGGAGGCTGTGTCTTCCGATCGGATCTCTTGCAAAATAAAGCGACCTCCGCTTCGCCTGGTAATAAACGACGCTGTACGGCCCGCGGATGCTATTCAGCGTTTCCGGAAAGTTATCGCTGTCTTGTAGAGCGTCGAGGAGCGTACGAGTATCCGAGGCATCCGTTCGGGCCTGTGGAAACGGAAATGATAAACTTTTGTAATGGTACTTTGATAATCCACGATCGTACGTTAATAAAATTACTGGCAAGTTGTGTTGCTGTAAATGCCTGTTACCGGAAGTCCGTCACTTCCGGTCCGGAGAACTAATTTTTTCGACCGGAAGTGACGTTATCTCTGAAATACGTCATTTTCCATTCGGAAATCTAATTTTTCAACCGGAAGTGACGTTATGTCTGAAATACGTCACTTCCGGTCCGGAAATCTAAATTTTCGACCGGAAGTGACGCATTTTCGGTAAATCTCTGGAAAACCAAAGTAAATCAGTTTGTAAATTTACACAACAACCTGCTAATATGATTATATTATTATATTATTATATGATTATGAAAGTATATGATCAATCAATCAATAAACTTTATTATTATGTAGATTATTATGGGAGGGTGGTGTTTTAGAA
This sequence comes from Ichneumoninae sp. A BG-2022a, assembly GCA_030522665.1. Lineage (NCBI taxonomy): Eukaryota > Metazoa > Arthropoda > Insecta > Hymenoptera > Ichneumonidae > Ichneumoninae sp. A BG-2022a. Next base: position 8,898 of record JAPYZC010012447.1, read on the forward strand.
TAGTCCTCGAAAAATGTTGCTCTCACCAAACACCCAGAGAATATGTCTCCATTCCACAGAAGAACGTTCCCGTCGGAATCCACACAGGGTTGCTGGACCGGCCTTGCTCCCTGCATCCACAGAACACTGGCTGCAAAACGGGCTTTCCACTTATGTTGCAACTGTTCCGTCCTCTCGGCCGAGGAATCTGGACCGCGACGATCTATCATGCATTTGCACCCGGCATACTGCAAATAGAAAAATACATAAGGCACTTCTTTTCGCTTACGCTCGGTCGTGCCTAAAAACACAATGTAACATAAGTAATGGAGAACTTGCACCTTTCCATTCGTCATTCGTGACAATAAATCTTTAAAAAATAAGATAGTCGAATATGAGCCTTCCGTTATGAAAATAATAGCAGCTATTCTATCCAGCAAAGAATCGTCGATACTAACTTACGTCCGATAGAATTGCATCCTCGTTTTCACAACTCTTCCATATAGAGCACAATATTCCGCACATTTTCCTCTACCAGCTTTCAACCCGCATTTCTTGGTTATGTCGGCCCCCATGTTTGTTTACCTCGTCGAACCGCGCCAATCGCCACAACCTATTTTTCACACCAAGCGGAGACCGCAACTTACACCTACAATATCCAACGAAAGCTCAGTCTCGCCAAGACGAGAGAGCCAATTCTTAACGCCAGCTGTACTTTATTGTAACATCGCATACAGCAAATTAATTCCCATATTAATCTAGAAGCTTTATAATGATAAAAAAAAATAATAGATGGATTGATTAATTCATATTTTCAAAGATTTACACAGTATACAAATAGATTTGTTTATTTATATTTATATAAATAAATAATACATTTACTTATTTATACGAATATAAATACACAATCTAGATTTTAAATATAATACTAGTAATAATAATAATATAACAATACGAATATTAATAAAAGAATTACAACTATTCATCAGGCTCGTCCAAGTGAGCCAGTTTGAGCTGCTTGGATCTATCGATCTTCACTACGGGCCTGTTTTTCTTGATCCTCCTCTCGGCCTTCTGCCCCACGACGTACTCCGGCAGGATGATTTTGCTGTTGCGAAACACCGGCCGATCGTCTCGTTCGACGACCACCACCGGAGGTTCCTTTCCGTCCCTGTTCTCCGTGGATTTTCTGAACTGCACCCGGGTCGTGAATTTGCAGCTGACGGCGAGCAGTCCGCCTTCGGGCTTCGGCTCGTCCGCGTCCATGAGCTCGTCCCTCTCGTCCTCGCAGCTCTCCCGCTTCCGCCTCGCTCGCAGCTCCTTCAGGAACGAGAACGCCGCCTGGGCGTTGCTGCGGTCGGACATCTGCTCGCTGCGCACGTCCTCCAGACTGTACTTCACCCACTTGTGGGGATTCTTGTGGTGGTCGGGAATGATCTTGCGAACGGCCAGAGGCGCCGGACCCTCCGGACGCTTGAATATGCTCTCCTTGCCGCGGTACTGCCGCGTCTCCGAACGCTTCAGTCCAGCTCGGGGACGAGTCGGAGATCTCGCCGGTCCGCCTCTACGGTCGAGAGTCTCGAGCTCCATTTCGCTCGGGCACGAGTCGCGGTCTTTCTTGCATTCCCGCGCGGCCTGAGACAAATGCTCGAAAATTTGCTTCTGGCGATTCGCGAAATCGTTCCCGCCGCCGTGAATTACGAAGTTCTCGGAATTGTCCGTTGAGGAAGGTGGACGCATCGTGTCGATTGAATTTAGCTGTGAGCCGGTTGGTCTGGAAATCGGTAAAGGGAATTTATCGGATATTAGAGGGTTCGATGGATTTGCTTACGTACGTTGTTTCCGAGGTTGGGGCTGCTCGGTGTTTTTGTTTTGAGGCGATGGACGGCGTTTATTGACTGCGGCGACTCTCGACTCGTTCAGGCTCGCTGCGCCGTTTTGGTAATTGGGATTAGACGATTGTTCATTGATTCGCAATTTCTTATCGATAAATGATCTTGGCGGATAGTTTTGTTTTCTTTTTTTTGACAAAGGTTCGATCGATTAAGTTTAGACTTCGACTGAGAATAGCAGGGGAGCGACATCTGGCGGTCGGCTGGCAGATGGCGCTGAGCCGCACATCGGATTAAGGTTGTACTAGACCGACAGCGGTGGATGCGCGGTTGGTGCGCGGCTTCGGTGGTCCCCAGAGTCAAGCAGAATCGTTCGCGGTCAGTACTTGGATGGGTGACCGCCTAG
>JAPYZC010012464.1:0-13185 GCA_030522665.1 Ichneumoninae sp. A BG-2022a
AATCGAATATTATAAACTGTCGCGGAAACCAACATGGCCGCTGAAATGTTTACAGCATCCGTTTTGTTGGATATAAAAAATTCTAGATCTTGCATACGTCAAAAGGGCGTGTAGGCCGATTCTGTGAAGTTCTCCGAACATTCCAAAACCGTCGGAAAGTTGCTCACTGAAAAGATAATCACGCATAGTGTAAAAACTATGCGTGATTATAAACTGCGATCATTTAATTTATCGACTTGCGACGGGTGATCAGAGTCGATGAACACGGGACGAATGTAGTGTAGGGTACGATGCAGAGCCACCTGTATGTCAATCGTGCCGCTACGTTCACGCACTTTCGCAAACTATAATATTCGGTTTTCTTAATTCCTTGTAAGTTTTCAATCAAAATTCCAGTGCACACCGAAGCGTTTGTCATTGTCACAATCCTGCACGATTTGACGCATATGTGTAGCATATTAACAACGCTAAGTCGGAACTAAAAAATTGTCTAGGTCCGTCGGTAAAACAGGTAAAGCAAGTTTTTAAAAATGTGTTCTTTTGGATGTTTGGGAACATTCTGAACACGTTCACATCAAAATCTCGAAAACTAATTTTTTCACGAAAACAAAGCTTCCTCTATGAGGAAGCAAAAGGAAAAAAAACAGCTCCAGCAGCCCCTTAACCGAGACGTAGACTCGGTTTCTTTACATTCCGCGCTGCAAATACAAGTTCCGACTTTGGAGGCAATAGCTTATGTCTATGTGATGCTAATGCTATTTAAAAATAGTACTTTGGGATGCTAATACGCACTGAGAAAAGAAATTGGTTGGATTAACCAAAAGTCACATACATTCAAAGCTGTTATTTATTTGGTACAAATAAAGCATTGTTTTGTTGAACGATTATTTCCATAAATTTATTCAAAATTTGTCGATTGAAACAAACATATTTGTTGTACAAACAAAATACACCCTTGAACGTATGTCACCGCGCATTTGCTTAATCTAACCATTTTTTTTTCTCAGTGCGGAAAAGCGATCTTTCGACGAAGAGTGTGAAGTTGACTGAACGAGCCGGATCGTGAGCTACAACGGCACGAGGCGAAGCCGAGTGACTTTTGTAGCTCGAGAGGAGGCGAGTGCTGCCTACTTCCCAACCGCCATCGGGAGACCGCTTTTTCGTACAAGAATCACATATGACTTTTTGTGATAAGTGCATGAAAATTCCCGCTTTTTGGGCCTGTAAAGTGCGTTCGGAAAAATAACTACAGTGACAAATAAGTCAGCGCGAAAAGTAACTCCAGTGACAAATAAGTCAGCGCGAAAAGTAACTACAGTGTTAAAAAAAGCGTGAGCAAAAGTATCAAGAGTGTGAAAAAAGTGTGCGAGAAGAAACTAGCATGTGAAAAAGTGTGCGAAAAAGAAACTAGCGTGTAAAATTAGTATCTACAACATTTTTCGCGCATCCTCTGCTAGAAAACGCCATTTTCGCCACACTTTACAGTCCCGAAAAGCGGAACTTTTCATGCGCGTGTTAAAAAAAAAAAAAAAAATCAGTTATAAAGAATTAGCAGTAAAATATAAATTTCTATTTGCCAGAAACGAATTCGTCGGTCTCGAGGCTAAGGTGGAGAAGTCAAGATTTTGGGACGGCGATGAGGGTGTCGGAAAATACGACCCAGAGGAACTCAGAGAAGTCCGATGGCTCGAGGATGCGCTCGGGATCTACGTAAAGGCTCTGGATACGATGTGGTAGGAATAGCATATTACTAACGCAAAAAGAGCGATTATCGATCAACGGAAAATCACTCAGTCTTTGCGAACGGTTACGTAACACAGGGTAATAATTAAGTCCGCTTGTTAATTAAAATAGCCAACGAATATTACCGCCCAAGATGATAAATATTCTGGTCTGCCCTGAGTAGAGTGCATTACGGCCTGCCAATCAATTTGCTTTAATCGTAGAAATTATCGTCACCAGTAAACGCACCAATATGTACGGGAGATCGCGAATGAGGGAAATAGAACTCGTTTATTTATGTATATCTTGTGAACATATGTTATTATATTTATGTTATGTATACCTATCGGAATATTACTGACAGCTTCGCCCATAAATTTCATAGGACGCTTTACGATACGCCCTGTCAATGAAATCGCATAATTATGAGAACGGCTGGAAAGTGAACATTGAAAACTAAGGTTGTATATTCGATAGATAACATGTACACGTTTTTCGCAGTAAAAAGAAAAAGTGCAAGAGTCAGGTGAACCCGGCCGACTGGAACAACGTTCTATCGAACATAATGACTGTTCACAATGCCGAAAATCAGGCAGCCTCGAGAACATTGGACATCGCAATAAAAAGTAAAAAAGGGAATCTCCAGAAGCTCGGGCACGTAACTGTTTTGAAAAATCACGCCAAGATTTACTGGAAGGATCAGTCATCGTCCGATGAGAACGATGAGAACGACGACGACGACGACGACGACGACGACTATGTACCCGAAAACATACGACGAATACTCTCGAAGGAGAAAGAGAGGAGAACCGGATGTGCGACAACGTCGAAGGAAATAAAAATAATGCACGAGGACGACGAGGAGGCAGCGAGAGTGCTGATCTCCGAGATGGACGAAAGCGAATGGTGGACCATGGTGAGCAGCTATTCGGTCACACCATACATTTTTTTTATTGCAATATTAATAGTTACTCGGTCACACCATACATTTTTTTATTGCAATATTAACAGCTACTCGGTCACACCATACATTTTTTTATTGCAATATTATTAGCTACTCGGTCACACCATACCATTTTTTAAAATTGCGATATTAATCGCGACTCCGTCATAGCATACATTTTTTAAATTGCAATATTAATCGCTACTCGGTCACATGATACAATTTTTTTTAAATGCAATTTTAATCTCTACTCTGTCACAGCATACATTTTTTTTAATTGCAATATTAATCGCTAAACGATCACACCATACTATTTTTTCCTTCCTCATAGAGAAAAGAAATCATGAAAAAAAAATCATTATTAGAATGAAAACTTGTTCGGAATGTTCCACAACATCGTAAAATCATATATTTTTTAATTGCAATAATAATAGCTAAAACGATCTTCCGATGTATCAGGTGGGTACGGTCGGTGGAGTCGGAGTGGCGATGTTCGTGGTGGGTATTCTCGCAGTTTACGTCGTGGTATCGAACATCAGAGGGCCCAGAACACCGAAGAGCAAGGGCCGCAGCCTCGAGCGGGACACGAGCTTGAGGAGAGTCGGAAGTGATCGGGAACCGCCAGTCGCCGCGCGAAATTCAAGGCAGACTCGCGCACCTCAGAGAAGAGACAGCAACAGAAGCATCAGAAGCAACGTGTCCGACAAGAGTGTCTAAAATGCAACGTTGGCAATTTATTTTTTTTAAGTTAGATACAACTTTATAGGGATCTGACCTTCGTCAGCATAGTTAGGAACATTTTGAATTTTTTTTTTCTGTATTTCAATAACAATGTTGTAGACACGAAAAAAAATGGTATGCGACTCGTGTGAAAATACGTGCGCATCGCGTTACTAAATATATGTAAATAACACCGTAGAATCAATTAATGCCATAATCGCATTGAATATGTACGTGTTCTGTTGTTTGGATTTTTTTTAACGGTGCCGATCATACCGTAACGTTATGTTAATTAATTAGCGATACGAGTTCGATTCATGATTAATGCGTGTTATCTAAATCGGATCTGGTATTTATAATTAATCGTACAATGGTATGGAAGTATCTGATGCAATATGTGATACAATGTCGTTACGTTGCGTTGTGTGATAAAAAATCTGAGAAAATAAATGATCCGATGGTTACTCAATATAACTGTTTTCTTTGTAGCGAGTAATAGGAGAACAAGGTACAGTAGAACCTCGATTAATCGAATCAATTGGGAGCTCGTTCGGATTAATGAAAATTCGGATAACAGAACTGTGAACCTGTGTTAAGCGATATAGCGCGATGCATGTAGAAAAATAGATACACAGAGAAAAATATAGTAATATCATCTAAAATAGTTTGACATATCGGAAATCTGGTAAATTTTCATATATATCGTATGGGACAACGAAATAAACTGATGAAACTATTCAGTCCTGTGATGCTGCCGCCAGAGTTGAGGGGATACTGGACCCTCCTGGTTTACCGACCAAAATAAGCGATTTCTTATGCCACAAGGGAGCAAGTGCATTTTCACCTCGTGTGAATTTCTTCCCTTGTGGCATAATATACTATTCTGGGTGTACATTATATATTACATATACACTTGAAGCAATTCGTGATACGAATTTTGACGCCCTTCAGAAAATACGGTCACACTGTATCCTAACGTAAACGAGAGATCTCGCACTGCGCCGTCTTACAGGTTTTGGCTAAACAATGAAAAGAGTGACACAGACTTCACGGTTCACCATATTAAAAGATTGTTTTGATCGGGAAAGCATGCATGGACAAGAACTATGTAACAGTAGCATAAATTCATACGTGTGTTACATCTCGACATAATTTACCGCCTAGAAGACGATTTATTTTTAATATATACAGCCTCTTGCCACGGGTCCACACACTCCATAGAGTTGGGCACGCGCTAAACCCCGTGCCAATTGTATGCTGGTGCCTTTTGGTACCGCAATGGCACCCGAAAATCGCTGTGTGCGCACTTCGACTTCCTCGAAGCTAGTTTTCCAAGAAAGATAGGCTTAAAAATATCTCCGTATGAAGCATACGAGTGATCTAGTATAAAAAGCGTACGCGCTACACTCAAATGAGTTATTCCTACCGACACCGCCGTGCTCCTACATAATCTACGAGACTCCGATGAGCGAGCAAAGCTCTGTACGAAAAAACTCTGTGCAATAGCCCTGCGAGGCCAAGTCGTCGGACATCGACATAGTCTGGTCGATTAATCTACGAGAACCTGTACATAATCTGGCTTCAAGAAAATATATTAAATCGCATGTAGCAAGAAATTATGAAGCGTGCGCAATCTGTCGCTGAACTTTTAGCCGTTTATATATACCAAACTAACTAGGTGCATTTTATATGCGTCTGGAGAATAATTTGAAGCATTTATAAGCACAAAGTATGGACATTATTAAGGTGTGCCTTAAAAATTCATAATTTTTTTTTGCCCACGAACGTTGTTCCATTTTTCTTAGTGTCAGAGATTGTTGATTTGCCAACGTCATACGAGCGCGCTAATGATGGGCTGGTATTTCCCGCATCGAGTTTCGAAAGAGTTTCTAATTTTTTTTTCCACCGTAAGTATGTACATCGTGCTTTCGCTTGGAGGTGGAAGGACTTGGACGTTGAAGCCATAGCGCACTAAACTACGAGATAATAGATTAACGAAAATAAATTTTCAATAAGTTTGCATCTATTTCCGCGATCTGAGAAACTAATAAATAATGCGCATACGACTGACGTGCATGCATGGTAATGATGTGCGCATCTACACGAGTTCGAGCTTCAATTTTCTTGGTTGTGGCGCGCAACAATGTAAGGACACGAGAAATTCCCACAATAGATCGGATAGTAGAAACTTTATCCGAACCGGCGCCGCTTCGGATAACAGAGGGTTCGAATAACGGGTGTTTAGGAAATCGAGGTTCTACTGTATAGTTTAAGTACATAAGGTACGTGAAGAATGCACTTGCGAAGAATCATCGATGAGAGAGAATGACAAATTGTACGGGGAGGGACTAAAAAAAAGCACATCGCGACGTCGAAATGACGGAAGTCGGTAGGCTGGCAGAGGATAAAGTTACCGCGGATGTGACGGATTAAGAACGTAACGGGGTTAAACCTAACTGGATGGATCGTGGCTATTGTTCTCCCCACTTGACCCAATCATACGAGCAATCAGGCTTGCGTAACATGCAAAATATCCACTCGCCCAACGGTCATTATTACTGTAAATCACGACTGCGGCTGTCGACTCATCGTCGCAGACGGTTCGAAATGGTTGAAAATCCCGTACAAGTTCAAGGACTAAAATGGCTCCCGACTGGCCGGCATTATCTCCTTCAGTCAACTATAAAACTCGGAAGCTGAAAGCTATTGCAATCGCGTCGTACGGCCGAAGGGGACGGAACATAAAAATGAAAATCCCTAACTGCAAATGTGACGATTTGATGGAGCGCTTCAATTTTTCAAAAATATATCGCACAAAATGGCGCTCAATTTTCGATATATTCGAGTCGCTATTTAAAAAATCGCATTTATTTCTACCGATATTGTACAGATTTTAATTTTTCTTCGCAAACATTGATGGTGCGTCATAAAATAGCTGTATCAAATTTCGTCAAGTAATTTTTAGCCGTTTACAAGAACATCGCGGACAACGAAATCGCTCGTCGCGGTGAAACGCACAACTCCCGTCTTTTTGCCCTAGCGGGCCGTCGGGAGTTAAAGACAGTCGATGCCGAACATAGAATATTGAACGGAAAAAATTAAACTTGTGCAATGTGTCATAATAAAAGTGAACAAAACGGCTGACCGATTCAGGTTCAGTGCGTAAAAAAATAAAACATCGTCACGTTTCACTTTGACGAATCTGCGTTTGGCGCGAAAAAATACATGGAAGTATGCGCTCCTGAATTTTTTTTTGCCCTTTCGATTTTTATTCCAGAATTCCTCTTTAAATAGCTTTTTAATCCCATCATATCCATCGTCTTATGTATGTCTTGCTGTAAATCTTGCTGGAAAGCAAAGAAATCGTTGTTTAACAATACCTAAAATCATTCGTTTTTACAATTTTGGCTATAAAAATGCCTGGTAAACTTGTTGGTTAGTTGTCGCTCCGGGACTGTAATTCCATATATTTTTTCGCGCTGATCACGAATCTGACACTTATTTCATTCGCAGATGTATATTTGATCCGAAAAAATGCGTCTTAAAAAACAAAAATTGCATGAAATTCAAAAAATTCAACGGGTATTAAACGGTTCGATCGATTTTCTTGAAATTTTAATGGGACCCTCGGGTGATCAGATTCTATCTGTGTACGCGTTTTTAACCCGATAGCTAAAAAAATGCGAGCGCTACAGTGCGTACAGACATTTTCGATGAAATAAAAAATGGCGTACAAAAAAAATAACTGAACATTTTTGGACGAAATTTGGCAGAAACATTGGTTATTAACCACACAAGCTGTGTGCAAAATTCCAGCCTGCTTGGTGGAGGCGTTCCCGAGATATAGCCATTTGAATTTTTCGCGTCTGATTCACACACACACACACACACACATACATCCGGACATTTTTGTAAATGTGATTTTTCGATGTTTTGGAACATTCTGAACACGTTTTCATTAAAATCACGAAAAATTTGTTTTCACCATCACAAAGCTTCCTCTATGAAGAAGCAAAAAGTAGCGGATTTAATTTTCCCGATCAGAATACCGTTACAAATCATCAATCACGCGGAGTTACTTATGCGAGTATCTGTTACCGATAAATAGATAAATACCCGTTATATAGCTTGCAGTGCTTCGCTCCAAAACACACAAAAAATGTGTAATGACTGACATAATAATACGCTCCGATCGGTCCCTGATCTAACGCTCCGATCGGTCCCTTATTAACATTTTTTTTTTAACGAAAAAAATATCACGACTGCAATTACAATGACGAGATTATTGCGATATTATGGCTACTCGCGGAGGTTTCTTGCGATGATCGTCGGTACAATTCATACGCAAACCGATCGCGATAATCAACACACACCGCCGTAATCGTTTGTATTCGCGAGCGTTGAACAAGAAGTAGGTCGTCGATAGACGCTGTCAATGAGAAACGAGTTTTGAATAACCATCGACTATCGAGAGGGATTCCATTGTCAAGATCCAACTAGGAATTTGTCCATGTCGATCATCCGCAGACTCAGTCCTCTCTCCGTTCGATCGCCTCCTATCATCGCGATAAAGGAATGCAGACCTATGGTATAATCACAATTGCACAACCCGCCCGTTACGTCACAAACGCTTTAATCTCGCTTCGATATCAGATTGATATACGATATTTTTATGCCGTTGCGTCAATAACAAAATATACGTCAACGAATAAATAATTGCCTTTCACGCTATACAATTTGTGACAACGATGCGTGAAGGGAAAAAAAGTTGCAAGGCGGTGAATGGCCGTGCGTCAACGCCTCTACCTTGTCGTTTTGCCAATGCTTAACGTGGATGTGGAGGGCAGATTATCCCGGAATACACGTATTTCCCCTCTCCGAACCGACGTCGCAAATACGGTGACTAACGACACTGTGCCGTATTATACCCGCCTCTCGCCAGCCGGCGATTCATAAACATGTACATGTTATCGAAGAATCAAGAGGAGTTCATTCGCCGAGGGTTTTTTTTTTTTTTTCGTATTATTTTCTCTTTAGCTATCTATTATTAGAATTTATTCGCAACGGTGGGAGAGTTGCGTAAGTAGTCACGGTATTTATTTTAGTTCCAAGCGCAAAGAGGGTCTCTTTAGAAGACAGCAACTGCGGGCCGTGGCGCAATTTGCTTCTGGCGCAAGAGTTTTGCAGGTAAGCGCGCTCTCGGAGTCAGGTGAAACGCCGAATGAACGTTAGCTGGGAGGGAGCGAACAATCTCTCCCGACAATTTTACTAAAAGTTAGCGACGCGAGAGGTGAGCCCGGCTGAACACTGCTGCCGCTTCCACGGGCGCCGACCGATTCGCCCAGCTACACCCAGAATAGTAGGGGAGAGCGGGGCAAAATGGGGCAACGGGGCAGAACTAAATTTGCCAATCATTATTGGATCGGACAAGGTGGCAAAACTGGGCAGAAAAACCTGATGTATCCGATAGGGCGAATTCGGGCATCCAAAAATTATTGGAAAATTACGTTTTGCCCTTTCGATACTAGTTCGGAAATGTTTTTCGCCCGGGTATCGAACAAAATTTTATTTCACGAGGTGTGAAAATGGGGGTTTTCCCATCGCGATGTCGAAGATATTTCGCGGCATCGAAGATATTTCGTAAGATATCCGTAAAAATCGCCATTTTCTCACTGAGTGAAATAAATAATATATTTGACGGCCACCGTTTATGTACAATATTTATTTGATTTAAATAAATCTTTATTTCATTTAAGTAACTATTTATTTAATTACAATAAATATTTACTTAAGTCAAATAAATATTTACTTCGAACATGCGTCAGAAAAATGATAAAAATTTTCGGGGATCCAATTTCGTCATTCAAATTGTCGTAAGGATTCGACGCGAAGGAACTACTCCGGTGATTCCCGGGGTATTCGCCCGCGATTCGACGAATTAACGCAGCAACAGCGAATACGGTTCGACAGTTGACACATCTGTGACTTCCTATTTAACAAGCATACATTCGCGTTAAGGAAAATCTCGAAACATCGAAAGGTGTCGTGTCGTCGCTTTAGCAGCGAGCCGTTGCGGAACAAGGCCGAAGCGATCGACATGGAACTTCAGCCGCGGCAAAAAAAAATGGTACAAAGTAATTTGCAACATGACTTCCTCATGTTTTACTGCTTGCGTTTAACTTCGTTTCTGAGAAATTTCGTTGCGCGTTTTTGGCATCCTTATAGAGAACGCAATAATTATAATACAAATTTTACAATAAAAAAGGGAAAATGTTATACTGTAAAAATGACAAGTTTACCATATACACAGATCCTGATACGAGTTAAAAAAATTCTCAACGAACTTTCCTATAGAAGAAGTTACGCGTACGCACACGTACACACATCAGGACGCCAGCTAAAAATCGTATTTCTGACCGTTTTAGCCTATTTTAAGTGCTCAGACACAAACATCTTGATTTTTTTTTACGAAAACAGCTTTCTCTATGAGGAATCAAACATAATAGAAAATATTAAGAATTGCCAATATACATCCAGAAAAATCATTTATTTGACGGCCACCGTTTATTTGGTTTAAGTAAAATATTTATTTGTTTTAAATAAATATTTATTTCATTTAAGTAATTATTTACGTAAATCAAATAAATATTTTACTTACACCAAATAAACGGTGGCCGTCAAATTTTTTTCTGGGTGTAAGGATGAAGCTTAGGACAAACGGATGTTCGATTTTTTTTACGAAAACAGCTTTCTCTATGAGGAATCAAACATAATAGAAAATATTAAGAATTGCCAATATACACCCAGAAAAATAATTTATTTGACGGCCACCGTTTATTTGGTTTAAGTAAAATATTTATTTGTTTTAAATAAATATTTATTTCATTTAAGTAACTATGTACGTAAATCAAATAAATATTTTACTTACACCAAATAAACGGTGGCCGACAAATTTTTTTCTGGGTGTAAGGATGAAGCTCAGGACAAACGGATGTTCGATTCGCACTCAGCACGAGAAAATACATCCTAAGTTTTTCCGGTACTTCACTAGAAGCAACCTTAAATCTTTCCTAAAGTACCGAAAATAGTTACTCATCGAAAAATGTTCAACCAAACAATTCGCCATAACAATTTTGTTCTCCGTTTGACCCACTGACCGCTCTTACATCGAATATAACATTTATTTCACTTTTAACTCAGTATTCGATAAACAAACTCGAATAGGAAGCAACAAAAATCAAAACTCATTCATGTCCATTAATTATTTTTGAGGGTCCGAATAACCTTGGTCGATGACCCATCCTCATATGTATTATATATCGTTTGTAAACGCCTCACCATCAACATCGCAAACACCAATGTCATTAAATACTTATTTTGGAGCGCACGAAGCGCGCCAGTGATGCCGATATAGTATACTCCGACTCCCGTTTGAGTCCCCGATTGGACAATTGAAGTGTTTATGTGTGGTCGCTCTGTTCCGTATTACCCCTCTATATTAGAGCCACGAAAGGTTCGATCACCGTTCCGACTCTCCAAGAAGCAACAACTTGGATCGTTTAGATACAAGTTCAGATTTCGCATGGTCTCCGTTGCAATCAACTAAATCCAACATGCGAAAGAGCTTCATCGTCGTCGATATTGGCCCGACCGTATTTTACACCGCAATTTTCCTGTTTTTTTGGGGTACAGGCCTGCGTCACAGAAGCACCACTTGTGACAACAGCGGCCCGTTGAGTTTAGCACGGGCCACTATGTAAGCCAATGATGGACGGCGGGTAGCAGAGAAGGGCAAACGACGAACAATCCAGGGTCCTCGAAGGCAGTTTCATATAAAAGCTCGGCACACGTCAACGGGAGGAGGCACTCTCTCGCCGCAATTGCTTCGCCGTTCAACTCGCCATTAGAGTCACCGTCGAAACTCCCCGTCGCGTGGATTAAAGTGGATCTAAAAAAAAGACCATCAGCGTTAACGCAAAACGCATCGAGAACAATAAAACAAAATTTGTCTGTGTACTTTCGTTTTTTTTTTCAATCCGCCGTTACCGATCGACACAATCGAAACATGTCCCACGTGACGAGAGTGCGACAGTGACAGATCTGAAAGGCAGATTTTTCATATTTAAATAAAGTGCCAACGGAACACCGTTGCATTGTCCAGTGTCGATAGTCTGGAATCATAAATTCGGTCGGCAGTGAATATCCGAGTGTCTGTGGGGATTCTAATGAAGAATCGGCTGAACTTTGCCTAAGGCGAATGCGTGTGCGCGGTGATTCATCGTCGAAGAGTCGCTTATCATTGTCATCGGAGAGGATTGAAGCACACTGGAAAGAGCAAGGATAATCGTCGGAATCGAACACAGTTAAGCAAAAGGTGAGAGAGATTTTAATGGAATTTCTTGTCGATTGGGTCATATCGAGATTGTAAATAATAGGCGATACGAGGAACCGATATTATTGTGAATGTCTTGCGGGCCGGGCAATGTGATGATAGAGTTCACCGGAGCATAACCGACACTCTCGCTGGCACGATTAACGGGCCGACTTTCAGTTTGCTTTTACTACGCGCATTTCGCCATCTCCGACGAGAAAACTGTCCATGGGTTTCTCGCTCTGCCGACGTGTTATGCGAGTTATATAATTCTCGAATATCCGCCAAGGTGAATTCACCTGTAACATTGTTACAATCTCCGTTTACGACGCGGTCGACCATTCGACGACTCACAGACGGGATTTTCTTCCAAGAGTAACGCTGCCGGTCGTACCGGACGTTTGATTCAACCGGTTCTTACGGGACAGTTTCCCGACTCATAATATTCGCACGTGTCGGAACAACTAATTGACAGCCAGAAGACATGCAGGTATCGCAGCTCCGTAACGATTCTATCTTTCGCGTTGCCGTTGCACAACGCGTTTATGATTAATTACGACACATCGCCGTTCCAACGGTGAGAGAATAGGCAATTGTCCTCAAAGTTCGTTGCCCTTCGTACAAAATTTAAATTAAATTAATTTTAAAAAAATAATATGGAAAAAAATCACAGTATGTATATAGTGGTCGCAGCTGATTCGTAGCGAAACGCATACGGTTCGGGAGATCGTGCATTGAGCCACTGTGAAATTAGCCGTGATACACGGTGAAAAGGCAAAAGTTGGCGGCATGTCTCGCTGAAATTTCGATATGGACAAACACTGTTTTTTCCGATAAAGGTCTTTATCTCTGTGAAATCGCATCGCATCGTAACGAAACCTGACAAAGACACAGACCACGATTCGAAGAAACTACTCGCCAAATTTTGTCACGAGATTTTTTGTCGATTCGGAGAACACTGGATAACAAGAAAACGCGCAAAGTCCCGTCTTTTCCCCGAGTTAAAAATCTTCAAGAAAAAAGAAAGGACGTGACCACTCTACTTGTGTACGAAATTTCAACTCGCTATTTCAAACCGTTTTAAACTATGCAAGTGTGTCGCACAGGCGCACGCACACGTACTCACATCGGGAAGCTAGCTAAAAATCGTATTTCTGAACATTTTACCCTATTTTAAGGAGGGAGACTCGCTGCGCACTCACTTCGCATAAGTTCGACAACAATAAGAGAAAATTGCAAGTACTTCTTGATGGCGTAAAGATTTGAAAAAAATCATGTATACTAAAGGTACTGAGAAGATTAATTTTGCGTAATAATAATTGCAAAATTCTATTAACAAATTCATCAAAAAATTAATTGGTTAACAAATTACCCGGCAACAAAACTTTTTTTTTATGAAAATGATTCGTTTATTTTTCTGAATACGTAT
>JAPYZC010012523.1:0-12918 GCA_030522665.1 Ichneumoninae sp. A BG-2022a
ACATGCGGTATTTGACCCCCGGTAAATACCGCATTAGTGCGTTGAACCGACCTTATACCTCACTAATGTATCACCGAGATGTACGGCAACATGCGTCCGGTCGGAGCTGCACATGGAAACTACTCCATAAATATGAACTTACATGGAGATCGGACGCGCGTATATTGGTATCGTCGGGTCCGATGCCCGGTATAATACGACCATGTACGTACGAATGCACTTGACTCGATCCGATATGCAGATACGCGCATAAAAGGCTTTCCGTCCAGCTCCTACTGTCTAGTATTCCGCGGTGCAATCTCAACGCTCCGGGGATTCGTGTTTCCCCGCAACATCCCGAGTACATACGTCGATGATGTATTCGCATCGGGTGAAACACGAATAATGCCGCATGTTATTATCGTACCCACTTCGGTGTATTCCCGTTCCGCAGATTATCGGCCATTATTTTCCTGTTGCCTCCATCACTCCTGCACTTTCGGCGACCGTGTCGGGAACGCGCAACGGCGATGAATCGGGAACGCGCTTATCGCCGCGGTTCAAACGGCTCCGAACTTGTTTGAACGCTAAAAAATTGATACCGTATCGATTAACCGGTCCCATTAGCGGTCGGGCGGGGGACGAAGTGTGCGCGAGCCTGCATCCGTTCGCGAGGCAAAACGCAAACTGATTTTTATTTCCATCCTGATTTCTCGGTGGCGAGGCCGTTAGGGGCTGATGGAAAGAGGTGGTGGCAGCGTCGCGGTTTCTGTACAACCACTTGGCCTCCCTCCGCTGGCAGTTTCTCGCGAATCGACACCCTCCCTAAGTTCTGATTCGCGAGCCGGCGAGAGTTCTTTGGAAGCAGCCAGGCGGCAACGAACCGCTCGTCGTACTCGTCAACCAGAGTCAAAGCACGGCGAACGATATCGAATACAGGGAGCACGTGCATGCTTGCGGATGAAAAAGTTGCGCACGTACAGCCTTCTGCCGTACATTCGTTAGACATTTATTATGAACTTTGATATCAAATATCGTACGGTGTTCATTATTTATTTATTCATTTATTTATCAGTTTGCGGGCCCTTTTGCAAGAAAATGTAGATATAAAGAAAAAGGTATGATTGTGTTTTGCAGAGTGTATTCCGGATAACGGAAAATAGAAAATCGCAACGGAGAAAAATGTCGATGGAAAGGAAATTTAGGAAGAGATTTAATAGTTATTCGTAAAGTTGGAACCGAGTAAATAGGGAACTTTCATATGTCGAAATTTTCCCGCCCAAGAAGTAAATGGATATGAAATTTAATATGAAATTTAATATGAAATTTAATATAAAATTTATTATAAAATTTAATATGAAATTCAATATGAAATAAAATATAAAATTTCATATGAAATTTAGGGTCCAAACAATACATAATACGCCATAGTGGTGTATGCGAATAATGTCACGACATTCTCATTAATCCTTTCAATATTTCGTCCCCGGGTAACGAGAAGCTTGAATAATAAAAAATACTCTCGGATTACATGGATGTACCTGTACGTAGGTAGAAGTTATGATTGAGCGTGGTAGCGCTCCGGTACGACTTCAACCTACACTTTCGTTGCACCTTTCGAGCCACTGCTTTTCTTTATGCACGTCGAGGGAGCATGTTTTTTTTTACTCTTCCCTCTGCTCTTTTCTCCTCCTTTACCTCACCCTGGCGACTCCCTTCGCCGATTCATTCATCTTTCACTCCCCCCCACCCTTTTGGAAAAATGGTCTTTCCTATGCTTTCTCGGGCACTCACGCTCTGCCACCGTCACGACCACTTTTCTTTATACGCTTCCCGCTTTCTTTCGTTACTCGAGCCCGGCCTGCATTGTGAAGCGAGAGTGAAAGAGGCGGTTTCCTTCGGAGTTAACGCGAAACCCAGCCGACGAGTTTGCTTTAAATTTCTTTTTTTCTTTTGCAAAAAAAAACGTAGACATTTTTCTGCGCCGAAAAAAAACATCGGTTATGAAAGATTGAAATTGATTTTTTTTTGTTCATTTTCATCCCACTCGGCTCTAGTGAGTTGGTGAAAATTTGTCGGATCATTGGGCGAGAGCGATGCGAGCCGGGCGCATGGGTCGAGAGATTGATAATAATAGAGCTCACGTACGCGATATTTCCCCGTGATAATGGCAATTGCAGTTCTTCGGGCCATTGCAGCCCGTCGAGAAACTACCTCCGGTAGGGTTTCCGAGCGATGCTCCTCTGAAATTACGTTGGCGCAACGAATTCCTCCGCGTTGAGCGGCAACACGTTCGGGGGGAGGGGCGGTTAATTTTCGAGTGCCCTCGCACAGGCTCGCAATAATATCGTATAACGCGGGAAAAAAATTAACGCGGACAAGCCATTTCGTCGACCCGCCAAATATGCCAGGCTGGCGGTTAACGGGCTAACTGTGCG
Source organism: Ichneumoninae sp. A BG-2022a (assembly GCA_030522665.1). NCBI lineage: Eukaryota > Metazoa > Arthropoda > Insecta > Hymenoptera > Ichneumonidae > Ichneumoninae sp. A BG-2022a. The sequence goes on from JAPYZC010012523.1 coordinate 2,418, forward strand.
GTATACGAACGCAATATAGCCGAAAGTTTGCACTCCGTTCTCGTTAATCCATTTAATATCACGCCCTGGGGCTAATGAGACATTTTTTTGGAAAAACTGAGTGTGTAGAAAATTGAAAAAATGAGCTCTCGTATAGGTTCGCAATAATATCGTACGAGGCAGGAAAACATTAAATAGAGCAATTTAGTTCGACGACCCGCCCGGTTAACGAATTAACGGTACAGTGTAAAAAAATTCTATATTTAATGTACCTGACTGAAAGTTTTCACGCAAAAACTGTTACACCCAGAAAAATAATTTATTTGACGGCCACCGTTTATGTCGTTGAAGTAAAATATTTATTCGATTTAAATAAACATTTATTTCATTTAACTATTTACGTAATTTAAATAAATATTTATTTAAATCAAATAAATATATTACTTCGACCAAATAAAAGATGGCTGTCAAATAAATTATTTTTCTGGGTGTACATTAAATTTAATGTAAAATTCTAATTTAAAATTTATATACTTTTAAATTGAAATTGAAGTAAATTATTAAAAAATTAAATAGTTCTTATGTTTTTAATGCACTGAACAAAAATGTTTCATCACAATTGTACATGGAATTTAATACACCAGTTTTTGCATAAAAACTTCCAGTCCGGTGCATGAAATTTCATACGAATTTTTATTACAGTGTAAGTCATAGAAACACAATGTAGCCGAAACTTTGTATTCCGTTCTCGTTAATCCATTTAATATCCGCCCTGGCTCTAATGAGAAATTTTCTTTAAAAAAACGGAGTGTGTACAAAATGCAAAAAAAAAATTAAAAAAGAATTCCCAAAGGTATTTCGTTCGCACTGTTTACCGCGTCGTGTCTCGCAGAGGCGGACGCGTTATTTATTAAAAGTCTCGCAGCATCTTTTAAATCACCGAGTGCCGTGGCGTTGATGTATATACACCTCGTCGTAAGATATATAAGATATTCTTTAAGGCGTTAAAAAGGGTTCCTCGATCCGGCGCTTTTATTTCGTTGTTTTCGTCAGGAAGCCCCTTAGTCCCGGTTCGTTATAAAATACTGTAAGCCTGTATGTTGGTGGAACGTATACGTGGTTTCACCTTCGACCCCTTTACCTCGCTCCCTGTCCGCGCGAACGAAAGCTACGAGCGGCGGTATATTGCATTTTAGTTCTTTTTTTCCCATCGCCCTGTCACTTCCTTTTCCTTCGCGTGTCCGTTGCTATATTTTTGTTTACTTTATTATTTTTATTTTTTAAACATTTTTTTGCTTCTTTATGACGACGCGTGCGGCAAAAATCGGATACACGGTGGTAACACAGTGGCGTCAACGGAGGAGGATGCAACACGACGATACGGCCACGCTGTCCGTGTTGTCGGAGGGTAGTATATTTTTAACCCGAGAGAGATTTAAAGGACCGCATATGTCCGGGTCGCACCCAACAGCCGAGAGTAAGCCAGCGCGAAAGGGAAGAGCCGGGGAGGAAGATAAGCAGCAAAGAAAGAGGATCTCAACTCTGAGGGCATCGCATGAATCTTTTTTTTCTGACCATTAATATTAAATATTAATTAAGTGAACTTGATGTTTAATAATATTTAACTCCGCAATCACCAGAAATACGTTTATGCAACGTCGAAATTCTTCCAGCTGTACAATGTGCAAAATACGGTACTTAGGTTATTTCAAGTAATATTTAAGATTATATTATTAAAATTTAAATACAATGTATATGCATTCTAATTTCATATACCGAGGTTGTATATTTCATGAAACTTTGTATATTAAACGTGTTGTAAATTTGATAACATTTTTAACAGTGTAGACATTTATTGATCTCCCTTATGACGTGTGTTTATTTTTTTATATACATTACAATGCCTTAGGGCGGGCCAATAGGCCCTTGACCGAAATCCTTCAGCCAATTTAAATATTAATTGCTTGAATTCAATGTTTATTAAAATTAAATCTTAATTGATTGAATTTTATTTTTTCTTATGTGATCTTTAGTGAATACCTTCGGAAAAAAAACAATGTATGGAATGCATCAAAGCGTAGACTGAAAGATATATGGATCGTTATTTATGTAGAAAGTATATGTATGGAGTATGACTCCATCAACCCTGCGATATTTGTACCTGAAGAACTAAGATAAGTAAAAAACATACGGGTGATTCTGCGGACAGAAAATGCAATGCACGTAAAATAGTTTGTATCTAATCAATTAATAATAAATGAAAATGAAATGAAATGTTTATTAAAATTAAATATTAATTGATTGAATTTAATGTTTATTAAAATCAAATATTAATTGATTGAATTTAATGTTTATTAAAATTAAATATTAATCGCTTGAATTTAATATTTATTAAACTGGTGTTCACCAAAACTGTATTTGTTGTGCAATTACTGCAATTAAGTATCGGGACTCTGTTCGAGGGCTCGGCGCAAAGTTGTGCGGTAGGGCGGGAAGCGCGAGTTGAGAGACCTATGCGATCGTTAGAATATCCCAGGGTTAAAGACCGAGAGCTCTTCTTACGTTTGTGACGACGCGCGCCACCAATTTCTTTTTCTCCTCGTTACTCCCTCTCGTCTCCTTTCTTTTTCTCCTCTCCGTCTCTCCCATTTTCATGTGTGCGCGTCGCTATGTGGCCCACCCCGCGTTTAGTCATCCATTTCTGGAAGCGCCGAGACCGGTTGAAAGATTCCCGAGCGATTAAACATCCGAGGGAAACGAAACAAACGAATAAAATTAACAAGAATACTTTCTTCCCTCCCGGAATAATATCAGAGCGGAGGTTCCGCCGGAGCTCGTTCACTTCCCTCCCGAGTGTGACTCGAAGACCGCAAATTTTTTTCTCTCCTTTTTCCCGTCCATGAATAATTCAAAGTTACGCCGGAAAAATCTTTACAAAATCAACATTTATGTAGATGATGTTTTCTTTTTTTGCGCTCGTCTCGAAAGGGGGAGGAAAAATGACGATCCATCGTAGAATCTTCACCTGCCCAGACAGGGTGAAATTTTTTAAACTTTAAAGTCCAGAGGCGAGATATTTCGGATAGGGTGGGAAAAGTTCGTTCCAGTTCCGTCGTCTCTTCGCGATAATCGTTATTATTCTAATTGGAAGACGTTGAAGGTTCCTCGACGATTTTCCACCCTTTGCGACGACGAAGTCGCAACCCTTGGCGCGCACGAGCGGGCGACTCGATTTTTCCTCGGAGGGTCGGTAGCAGATGGAGTTGCGTCTCGCCCGTGGAAACGAGGAGCCGGCAAGTTTTCTGCTCCCCCTTGCGTGGCAACGGTAGGCGCGAGTGATCTCCGGAGAGGGTGAGAAGGCGAGGAAGGCGGGCGTGAGGAGGGACGGAGAGCGAGACATCGCGAAGATGGCGCGAGAGGAAATTCGGGGAGTTCCGGTGCCGGATACCTACCCTGATACCCATGGGATTTATCAAGTCCATGGGGTGGCGTGCCGTTTCGACTCCTGCTCCGGCTTCCAGCAATGCCGACAAGCTGGCTCGAAAAAAAAAGAAATACTTTGTCAAGGAGGTCGCGATGCCCTTTATGGAAACGATGATTTTTCCTGGCAAAGAGAATACTCGAGGGGGCGCTTTGTGGGTTGGATTCAAAGAACCCAGTTCGGAGACGAGGCTTTTACGATTCGATGTTAAAGAACACGAATTGTAGCGATAAAACATTTTTTTACAACATATGAACCTAAGGTAATTCGAATCGTAGCGATAAAATATTGTTTTATTTCAGTTTTTCATTTTTTTTAAATTAATTAATTATTCATTCCTATTTTATCTATTTGATCTATTTTATCTATTTTATCTATTATCTATTTATTATATATTAAGATGCGAACTGGTGATATTATTCAAATAGTAGAGATATTTTAATAATTTATCAATTTACTGATGTATTTTTAATATTGTAGTTTCCATATTTGGGATTGATTGTAAGCGAAAATTCTCCCGCTATATGCTCATTTAGGCATAAAAGTATATTCTTCCGTGCAGCTGAGCTTGGTCAGGTGGAATAAATAAATAAATAGATATTTAAATAAATAAATAAATAAATAATAGTTCATGAAGCTCGGACAGAGGAAGGCATGGCGAAGATGGAGCGGAGCAGTTGGGCAGCGGAAATTCGGGGAGTTCCGGTGCCGGATACCTACGCTGTTACCCTCGGGGATTTATGGAGTTTATGGGGTGGCGTGGCGTTTCGCCTTCTGCCCCGACTTCCAGCAATGCCGACAAGCTGGCACGAAAAAAAAACTGCGTCACCGAGGTAGCGATGCCCTTTATGGAAATGATGATTTGTTCTGGCAAAGACAATACCCGAGGGAGCGCTCTACGGGTTGGATTCAAAGAATCGAGTTCAGAGACGAGGTTTTTACGACTAAAAGTTAAAGTCCACGAATCGTAGCGATAAAACATTTTTTTTAAATTCCGACCGACGATAATTGTTCATCAAGCTCACCGATTGTGTCTGCTGACCCGCTTTGCTTTTTTTTATCTCGTACTTTTCGAGTCGATTCTCTGAACGTGGGGTAGTTCGTGCATGCGAGTATTCATCGAGTCACCGAAGCGTGAATTTGTGGGTTAAATCTCGTGCCAGCGGGCTCGTCCCGTGTCACACGTACGGAGAACCCTGACCTAGCTCCGCGCAGCGTTCCAGACATCTAGGAACGCCACTATCGCCCAGAGCTGTCTAGCGTGACACGAGGGGTCCGTTGGGACAAACGAGGGATACACGATTGAAAGGGGAAGAGAAGAAAAAAAACGACGTATGAAAAAAGAAAACATGGGCACCGAAATAATATCGTAGAGTCTGGAGCTTCTTCAGGGCGTGTGCCATAACGTCCGTTATTAAATGGACACGTGTAAAAAAAAAATCTATTTTCAGTTTTTCCATTCTAGAGGAGTTGGGAATTTATATCTCGTGAAATAATTCTTGCTGTATTTTGTACCGAATACATTGAAAACGACGGAACAATTAATTCGGGAGACAAACGGTTTCCCTTTCCCTTCGAAGAACGACATGTGAAAAAAGAAAACATGGGCATGAAAATAATATCGCAGAGTTTGGAGCTTCTTTAGAGCGTGTGCCATATTAATAACGTCCGTTAGTAAAGGGACAAGAGTAAAAAAAACTCTATTTTCAGCTTTTCCATTCTAGAAAGTTTCAGAATTTTTTATCTCAACAAAACATTTTTGTGAAACAATTCTTGGTGTATTTTATACCGAATACATTGAAAACGACGGAACAATCAATACGGGATATAAGCGAAAACATGGGCACAGAAATAATATCGTAGAGTCTGGAGCTTCTTTAGGGCGTGTGCCATAACGTCCGTAATTAAATGGACACGTGTAAAAAAATCTATTTTCAGCTTTTCCATTCTAGAGGATTTGGGAATTTATATCTCGTAAAACGATTCTTGGTGTATTTAGTACCGAATACATTGAAAACGACAGAACAATTAATTCGGGAGACAAACGGTTTTCCTTTCCCTTCGAAGAACGACATGTGAAAAAAGAAAACACGGACATGGAAATAATATCGTAGAGTCTGGAGTTTCTTTAGAGCGTGTGTCAAACGTCAGTTATTAAATGGACACGTGTAAAAAAAAATCTATTTTCGGCTTTTCAATTCCAGAGCAATTGAGAATTCGCATCTCGTGAAACAATTATCGGTGTATTTTGTACCGAATACATTGAAATCGACGAAGCAATTAAACCGCGAAACAAGCGATTTTCCTTTCTCTCCGGAAAACAACATATAAAAAAAGAAAACATGGGCACGGAAATAATATCGCAGAGTTTGGAGCTTCACTAGCGCGCGTGCCATATTACCAACATCCGTTATTAAATGAACACGTGTAAAAAAAAAAACTCTATTTGCAGCTTTTCCATTCCAGAGAGTTTGATAATTTTCTATCTAGTGAAACAATTCTTGGTTTATTTCGTACCGAACACATTGAAAACGGGGGAACAATTAATTCGCGAGACAAGCGATTTTCCTTTCCCTCCGCAAGTTCATCTAGGATACATGCCGTGTAGATTTAGAAGAGCAGGGTACACACCGAGGCCCCCGGGCATTTCGAGATACAAGCCACGCGAGTATACAACATCCTGCGAGCCAGGGTGGAGGGCTTTCGCACGCAGGGCTGCTCAACCATCGGCAACAATTAAATCCAAACTCCGTGCGAGAGCTTCGCGTGCGGTCCATTTTCACGTCGCCAGTCCGGTACTTATCGCAAGCGTGCAGCACGCACCCCCGGCTCCCGTTCGCATGGTTCAACATCCTCGGTACAATCGCAGTGGAGCTCATTGCGCAAAAAAAAAAAAAAAAAAAAAACATTCCCCTTAAGGGAAGGCTAAACACGTGTGCGTGCGGGAGTGACAGAGATAACATTTTGAATCTATTTTTCTCCGAAACGATTCTATAAAATCAAAAATGAATTTGATTAACGCAATACATTTTTTATTTTTTTTATAAAAGCGTTATGGAAAAAACTGAATTGAAAATATTTTGAGGTTGTGTTGATTTTTAGATCCACCTTCATGTCTTTGTCCAATCCAATGTTTTTCCAGTTTCGATCACGAAGATCCTTTGGCGCACACAGTTTTTATCAATTTTAAGTGGTCGTCACCTAAAATGTTATTTTTTTACGTTCCGATTGTGCTCCCATTTTTTTCCCCTTAATACAAATAAAATAATAAATTAATTGAACACGCACTAAAGAAGAGCCACTGAATCAAATGGCTGATCGAGTTAGCCCTTTCAAATTCTCAATTCATCAACCCTTAAATAATTGCAACGCGGCTGAAGCTCAAAGAGCTGTAGTGCGCATCGTTCAACGTGCTCCAAATAATCTCAGCGGTTCTCAACTCCGATCCAGCGCAGCCGAATCAAATCGTTGATACTGTCGCCTTCCATTGTGCCACACTTGCGCTCGAAACACGGCATCCCTCGTGAGAAATTCGCATCCCCTCGAGTCCCGAGTTGCGCAAACAGTGGTTCTCAATCGATCATCGCTGAGGAGTCAAAATATTTTGGCTACTAACTGATCATTAATGACCACTCTAAAATTGATGATCAAATAATTGATATTGATGAGGTGAAACCGAACGCCTAGTTTGTAAATGCAAACGAGATTAATTAATGTGGGTAAAATTGTCCCGAACCTAAATTATTGAATTTACGATGGAAACCAGCGAGCGTGTTCGGAGCTTGGAGGCCGCTTTTGCCGTTGGTGCGTCGGATGTAGGGAAAGGGGGTTGGTTTATGCGGAGAGAGAGTCTGTTACGCATAAATGGTTTGAAAACCCCTGGGAATCGACGGTGCGCATCTGGCCGTGGGCGCCCTAAAATGTCGTAGCCGCGGATGGAGCGAGATGGAGCAAAGTATAAAGCTGTGGGGGTTGCCGCACGGCACCCCCCATGGGCAGAGGAGAGTTAGCCCCGTGCAACCCCAAGCGGAGAATCGACATTGCTCGTACACGGATGTCGGCGACATTGCCACACGCGCTGTGTTGCAGGGTTGGGGTGGCAACCCAGGAACGGGAAGTTCCGAGGGAAACGATACGGTATAAATATAGTTCGAGGACCGTAAGCAGTTGGAACTCACTGAGGTAACGATTTAGGCAATTTGGAGTTGGGTTTCATTTTTTGTTTCCCGGAAATCATGTACGGCAGTTTCTATGAGGCTGATATATGGAATGGTGGAAGGTTTTAGGGCTTTTGAGACCCAAAACTTAAAAGGGGTTCCTAATGACTCGGACTCCAAATTGCTAATGGCGGACGTTGAACTGACAAATTTCGTGCCCATACGATAAGCAAGAGAATACTCGGAGAATACCTTGAGAATATTGCATAGTCATTTTTGTTTTCCATATTCGTAGGATGATCCTCTCGTTAGGAGGGAAAACGGGCTTTCGCCGAGACAACGAATCTCATCTGCACATAATCCCTGGAAGGCGCGGTCGAGCGTACGCCTCCGGAACGCCGGAAGCCATCCGACTAATAGCGGCTAATGGACGTTTTTGTATCAAATCCTCGGGCTGGAACGACAGCTCGATAATGACAACCGAGGGGTGTCGAAACGTCTTTTGTGATTACCCGCGCGATGGCTCGTGAAACGGCGGCTGACGAAGTGACGGACGGGGCTTAGTCCCGTTTAGATCAGATCGAACGCAGACACGAGCAGATCATTTTTTTATTTTTTTTTGCGTGACTAACATCTATTGCCAAGGCAAAAATTAACACTCTCAATATCTTATCAGCACGCGATTTATATACATTTTGAAAAGTTGTTTGTTTGTTTGTCCCAACTTTCAGCTTGCAATTTTCAACTTTCAACTTTCAACTTTCAACTTTCAACTTTCAACTTTCAACTTTCAACTTTCAATTTTCAATTTTCATTTTTCAATTTTCAACATTGAACTTTCAGCTATCAATTTTCAGGCCCTAATTATTCTGCACGCAACGACTGCTAGTTATCTACATTTTGGATGAAGATATCAGGACCGCCGACTTTTGAAGTTGTGTCTCACTCCACCCCGACAACTTCGATTAAATTCAGTTTTCATTATACATCTACGTCGCGAAAAGCTCTCGAAACTTTCATCACGAACGGCGGGAGGGCGCTTCTCATTTCGTTTCTCTTTTTTACGTTTTTTTGTCCCCGCTTCACTCTCTACATCACTCTCGTTTTCACTTTCATCTTCCGGGCATAGACGGAGCACAGAGCAGACAGTCTGGCTATAGGCATAATGCACGGTAGATATATCTTGTCCTCGCCATTAAATTGAACACACCTTTTTCCCTCGAAACTTTTGCTTTTTCGCTTTCAACGGCGCATCGACTTCGACTGTAATTCGACGTTCGCGCTGGACGACATCAGATTTTAACAACGGACAATGAGCGGCAGTTGCAGACCATGGAAATAACTTTTTCTTCCAACTCACACTCGCATTTCTTTCGAACAATACTTAAAAAAAAAATCATTTCATCGTCCCTCAAACTTCCGATTCGATAATCAGACACCGCACTCTCGGCGGAACTTTCGACAACCCTGGCTCGATAATTCGACACCGTGTGCGCAGTTATCGGAACTTTCAGCCTCCCTGGCTCGAGTTACGGTGATCAACAGCCAACAAACTTGTATTCAGATTCTCGGCATCCATTCCAATCCCCGCCTTCGTAGCAACGGGACACCCTAGCGAAGCTTCGGGGATCGTCAGGAATTGGAAGAGCGCGAATCAGGCACCACCCGGACGGCTCGCCGGAGGCGTTGATGATGGACTTACCGAGCTGAGTTTGGTGCGCGGGGGTTGGAGCTGGTCGGACCTTGTCCGGAGGGCATCTTCTCGTGGCGGCTACGGTGGCGGGCAGGGGGATGCTCGTGCCGCCCGGGCCGCACCCAGGACCACCGGCGCCCGTCTGCTTGTTGTAGGGCGATGGAAGTCTGAAACAAAGAACACAACCGGCAACGTTAGACCCGCTTTTTTCGCCCTCTCTTCACCCATTCGGCAAATTTCTGGCGAGAACGTCGCGACCGATTACGACGAAGGTCGGCTGCAGCTGAAGGGAATCGCGAGGGGCTGCGGGAAGGAATGAAAAGGGACGTCATTGTGCGTAGCTTAGTTCAATCAGGAATCCGACGATCGAGTCCCATCCAGTCCCTTCCAGCTCCGTGAGCTCTTCCTCTTTTCCTCATTCTTCCCTCCGCCGCCGTCTCAATCTCAACCCCTCAGTGATCAGTGGGAGAGGATTCGGTGAGTTTCCCCGCAGCCGATATCGTGTTCCTTCGTAATCGTTGGCCCGTTTAAATAATTCATCCCCCTCAGCGATTCTTTTGTTCTAGTCTTGTGCGACATCGGATACCGAGTAAATACCGTGGTTTTACGCTGATACCGGAAAGCCAAGATATTCGCCATGCGCACGACCTACGCGAGCTCAGCGCATGAGTTTGTATTGCGTATAGATGCAAATAGTAGCTGGGTGGGCAAGTTGGGACTGGGCCGGCTGGTAGGCGGCGCTGATAGCATGCATGCATAGGGGAGACCGGGGCAAAATGGCACAGCAGGCCAGAACGGGACTGTGAGGGCAAAACTCAATTTCCCAATAATTTCTCGATGCCCCATTTTGTCCCAACGATACACGGATACGGATTTTTAAACCCATTTTGACCCACGCACCACCGTTGCCACCACTTCAAAGTTATTGGGGAATTGCGTTTTGTCTCATTATCTCGTTTTGCCCCCGTATGCCATTTTGACCCGCTCTCCCCTACACTGAGAAAAAATTACATAGTAAATTGTTTCCAGAGGGGACGTCTACATTTTGCAGTTACGACAATGACCAAAAATCATAGGTGTAACTATAATTATAGTTTAAGGTAGTACTAGCGCAATGACTGACGCCGCCTAAGTTTGAGAGGAATAAAAGAGAATTACAAACACTTCTCGATCGGATAAAAATCTGAAAAA
>JAPYZC010012526.1:0-10652 GCA_030522665.1 Ichneumoninae sp. A BG-2022a
TGAAGATTATCGTATGAAGATTATCGTATGAAGATTATCGTATGAAGATTATCGTATGAAGATTATCGTATGAAGATTATCGTATGAAGATTATCGTATCGAGATTATCGTTTTGGTTCCTTCTCAAAAATCACTATCGAATTACACTCGGTAATCTTTCGCTTGTAGGTCATCAATTCCATCCAAACGTTTTCGAAAAAAAGTACTGAAAATTCAATGCTGGAATCGAATGACAACAGTCGTGATCGCTCGAAGAGCCGAACCAATCCTGGGTTTCTGATCGGACCGTTTTATCGGGAAGTGATTCGACAATCCAATCGGGCGATTATTCTCCACGGATGAATGAGCGAAGCGTTTTCATAGTCCCGTCTAGCGTAGAATCGAGCGGTTCGAGAAACAGATAAATCGTCGAGCGCTCGATTGGGAATGATCGAGACCGACGGTCCGGAGCTTTCGTATAGCGAGCCGAGAATCGAACGCGCAAGACCGACGCCTCGCAGGACAGCCACACGGTGTTGTGCACAATGTTAGAAGCCCTCGTCTAGTCGAGGAAACGATCCAGTCTCGGTCGACGACGGCGACGACAATTACGGCAGGACGCCGGTTGAGCAGTAAATTTTATTGTTCGGAAACAGGACGCCCTCGGCCCACGCCGAGCTCTCCTCCGAGAGCACGGAACCCAGCCTCGCTCGGTCGAATAAATTCTTATCGCCTCCACACTCCACCTTACCTTTTCGCTATTTTCTCTCCGTCCGTACACACTGTCCGAGAGACTGCTTCGCCGCTATGCCTCCCATATAACTTTCTCACGGAACAATTAATAAATTACCTTCTCAAAACCGGTAAGACCATACGAACGCCAAACGAAAAATCGTTCAAGCTGTGGTCGATAAATCGTACAATTTTGCATAATCATTGCAATCTCAGTTGCAAGCTCCAACTTACAGTAACCAATTACTATTATTATACTACTAGTACTATTATTATTATTATTATTATTTAATAATAGAAATGATTTAATTATATAAATGGCCAAAATGTTAGCGTTGGGCAAATCACTAGGAAAAAACAGGTGGAAAGGAAAGCATACGATTTTATAGGAACAAATTGTTTTAATAACCTGCCAGCGAATATAAAGAAAGTGTGGAGTCAAAAATAATTTAAAAAGAAGTTGAAGCTAAGAATACTAGAGATTGAATTTTTATAGTTATTTAATTGAATGATCGCCTATACAGATATCAACATCTCTACCGATATCTAGAGATTCAATGTTTATGGGATTTAGCTTGTAAGTTAAGTTACCGTACTGAAGGTCGCGAACAATCTCTTAAGGGCTTATGCGACCAACTCAAGGGGATTGTATTTACGATAAAAAATAAATAAAATTAACTATATGCTGTTATATATTATTTTTGTAAAAACATAAAAACAAACCAATGTATACACTTTAGCATCCACAAAAAATATTGATTATTATAAATCTTATTATTATTATTATCATTATTGACAATCATGGATCGGGTAAGAGTAATTTTCCAACGAGCTGTGACTCGGTCGTTAGTCGTGACGTCGGTGAAAAAGGTATCGAATGTAAGGAACACAAGAACGAGCGTTTAATAGCCAGGAGAGTAGGATTCAATGAAACTGGTTGTTATTCCCACGCTGTGGCGATGCCGCATACGCGAGAAGACACCACTTTCGCTCGATGCAACGAGAGAATTGTATTGCAAGTACGAACGAGACGTGCACACCTTCTCGATGTACCGACGGTTCGTTCCCGTATACTTAGGCGCGTACTTACCGCTAACTGCTAAACTTTAGCTCTCGGGCGATATCGCGCTCGAGTGCGACGGGCGATTACGAAACGATTATTCATTGGCCCGTGTCTTCTGCACTCTCGATCGGCTCGGATCACCCGGGACTTTCCCGAGAAGCTACCACTTTGGCTGCAGCTTGCTCGGTAAGCCCCGAGACGTCTCTGGAAGCGATCACCGGTTCGTCAGGTACATCCGGATGGAGCCGCCGATGCCGATATGCTCGTAGAATATTATTTCTGGCGGCTCCTAGACCGTCCCGCACCTGTACGAGAAGCCGACGCTTTTCGATCATCGTCCACCTGCCCGACGACCCGCACCAGGAGCCTCGATTTTAGCCACGACGAACGCGGAAGATTCTTTACGACGGCGAAGAATTTTCTTGAGTCCTTTGAGATCGACTATCCAACTATAATTTTACAACACAGTACAATAAATAACACAGTACACAGTACAGTAAATAAGTTTTACCGTACAATAAATCTATCTATCTATCTATCTGTACCAACTAAACGGACTCGCAATTACTTTCCGACATCGTTTTTACCGTTTGTAAGCAAATTTAGGCACAACATTGAAGTCGCGTCTCAGGCCAAAAAGGAAGCCCGGGCTGAAGGACTTCGGTCGATGCAATTATAAACGCAATTATAAATGCATAAACGTATAAATGTTTAGAAGCTGTAATGACCGTAATACGCACTTACTTACTTACTACTGCTAAGAAAATTTTCGGAGTTTTTCAAACTTTCGATATTTTTGGACTCATTAATTTCGATCCAATCTTTGCTAAATATTAGTAAAATCATGAAGTGTACTGACAAATTTTTTAGACCAATTATCCAACTATATGTATATACAAATTAAGCGGCTTTTCACTTACGTTCTGGCATCGTTTTTTCCCGTTTATAAGCAATTTTTAGTAATTCTTCACACTTTCGGCATTTTTGAACTCATTACTTCGATTTAACATTTGCTAAATGTTACCAAAATCATGTACCGCAGGGACAAACTTTTGGGATCAGATCGTTTATATCAATGAAATGAGAGCGCGCGTCATTGTTCCTACTTCGGATAGTTAAAATCTTCGTATCTGAATAGATACCAAGATCGTGTTTCATTATGTGGTCATTGTTAAAGTGCTATGTCAAACGTTATTACTGCATATTACGAATATTACGACAAATAGCTACTTGCGCATGATAACAGTCCTGTCTCTGCACGAAGTATTCAGATGCTAGTCAATAACATACATTTTTCCCCGCGCGCATCAGAGTAGCTGTAATATCGCACTATACTGTAATTTGATATTCCTGCGACGCTGTTTTACTCACCGATTTTTATAAACTTCATACAAAAACAAAACTAGTTTTAAATGTAATTAATAAAAGTATCAAATACAAGTATTTATTAAAGTATTAAATATAAGCATTTATTAAAGTATTAAATATAATCACTTATTAACATATTAAATATAATCACTTATTAACATATTAAATATAAGTATTTATCAAAGTATGAAACATAAATATGTAGTGCAGTATTAATTATAATAAAATTAACATAAGACGCGATTGTGGTAGGTTTGACATTGCCATTCAAGAATTCGTCCGGAATGATTTTTCCGGCAAAAATTTTACGAGTCTGAAGCTCGCCTCGCGAAAATCGACGTTCGCAGAATTGTCGCAATGGCCGCTGGAATGGTGCGAGATGTCGAATGCAATTTTATTGCCGCAATATTTCATCGCGGGTAGATGCAGAAAATACAAGTGCCTCAGTGTATATGCATCGTTGCATTAGCATGAACTCACCTGAACGGAACTAGCCGACTGCCGCGGCTCTCGCACCTGTTCTGGCACACCTGACAGTCGCCGAGGGTACTCTTCCGCTCGTCCGTTCCTCCGCGGGGGTTCCCCGCGTGGCTCGAGCGATCTTCGAGGCGAACCCGCGTCGATTCCTCCCGGGAAGCGCTTCGCCCCTATGGGAGTTGCGCTTCGTCTCGATTATTTATGACGCAGCAATAAACGACGGTGCAACGATTCTGCATCCAGCGAATCGTGCAATTTCCGGAACGCTCGGAAGCCAAATGCCTTCACGGTAAAATTTAAAGGATGTTAAAAAAAAAAGAAAAATAAGACCATCCGACCTCGTACAGTTACTCAGAATCAATTCTTTTTATTTAAGATACAATGTTGAAGTCATTGCTTCGATATAGTTTATCACGGTGAAATTTAAAGGATATTAAAAAAAAGGCCATTCGGCCTCGTACAGTTACTCAGAGTCAATTTTTCTTTTTATTTAGGATACAATGTTGAAGTCAGTGCTTCGACATAGTTTAATATACTTGTATGCCGGGCACAAGCTTATGGTAAGTATTAACGTTATGTGAAACAGCCTCCTCCCTAAAGCGCGCTCGGTCGGTATCGGAAACTGCAATCAAGTTTTTTCACGAGTCCCGGCAGTGACGGTCGAAAGAAAAGTTTCATCGGAAGCCATCCGTTCCGACATCCGGAGATGACATCCGTTTCCGATGAGACTTTTCTTTTGGGCGTACAGACGAGAACCTGTGAGAAAAGTTGATTGCAGTCTTTATTACCGACCGCGGTATTTCTCATGTTCTTAAGGGCATGTGGCACAGACTCAGTCGGTAACAAATCGCCTTCCCTATTTTCTCCAAAATTATTGATCCGACGAGCAAAAGCAAATTAGGTTTTCATACTTATATCTATTGCCTACAAAAACCTAATTTGATTTTGGTCGAAGAATCAACCATCACGGAGTGTTACCATCGGAGCATTGTTACGTGTGTGTCACATCACCTTAAGATCATATCAAACGCGTCCTTTTCTGTACATGACCGGCTCAGTCGATTTTTTGGGAAAAATACGAGAACGATTTTTAGGGAATAATACGAGAACAATTTTTAGGGGATAATACGAGAACAATTTTTGGGGAAAAATTCGAGAAAGATTTGTAGTGGAAAATACGAAAATGGTAAACTATGCGCAGTAATTCTGCAGGTCGCTATTTTCATCATTTTCCCAGGACAAACGGCTCGGGAGATTTCCGGATTGCGAATTTGCAGCTCGCAGTCGAGCGCGAGACTCGGAGGGGATAGGCTCGGTGGCGCGCAATGTGCGGGGCAGGTCGTGTGCGAGTGAGAGGTCCGCTATGCGGCCTCTCACTCCCACGTGCCCAGCGTGCCGAGATAAAGCTGTAAAGTTCCATGTAATTGCTTATTGTTAACTGACGGTGAAGAACAAGTGTCTACATTTTTATGCAGAGCTTCCTGACAATATTCTTTACGGTTTTCAATAACTTGTTTGCAACGTTTCCGCATAAATCCACACTAGAAACAATAAAATTCATCGCTTACTTTCAATCTGCCATAAGAATCAATGTTAAATGGTTCAAATAAGAAAAAAAATATTTCTCAAAAACGGTGAACACGAACGCATTCAAACTTTGCAGTTACACTTAGACCATTCATATCAATGCGTAAAAAAAAAATCAGCATACTTTTCTTGATGAGGTTGTAACGCTCGACCCTCCTTAATCCCTTGCGCTGTTAGGTCTGACCGACGGCGAATACCGACCGGCTGCGCGCGCATACCTCACTGCCACCTGCGGTGTAGTGGGTGTTGCGGATGTCAGGGGCCACAGCACAGGAACAGCCCGAAAATTTAGCGATTTTTGAGGGAATACGTTACACAACGAATTTCCCAACTTTTGGAAATAATAATCGCAATTAATATAAATCAATGACTGAGACTTTTTCACCACATGGACAAACATGAGATACATGAGATTAAAGTTGCGTCGATTAGCATGAGTTGCATATCATGCCACGTGAAAAGCGACATTCTTTTTTTTAAATGTTTACATATAGTTTTTTCATATATAACAAATAAGTATTTATCTTTATATTTTATATTTATTTATTTCATATACTGAAAATAGTTTTATACATTTCAAGACTACTTTATTAGATCTTTTTTTCTAAATTAACATTATAAGCTTATTAAGGACGGGTTAAAAAAAATCGACCTGTGCTCATAGATTTTCGAAGATATTACGAGTTCAAGAAGCTTCGAACTTGTATATGAATAGATAGCTCAGGCCTCAACCACTCGCCCGGTGCCATTAAGAAACGGCGACCATGTGACGTGTTCCCTTAATTTGAGTGAAAAAAAAATGGGAAATGTATACATCGAAAAT
This sequence comes from Ichneumoninae sp. A BG-2022a, assembly GCA_030522665.1. Lineage (NCBI taxonomy): Eukaryota > Metazoa > Arthropoda > Insecta > Hymenoptera > Ichneumonidae > Ichneumoninae sp. A BG-2022a. Next base: position 6,030 of record JAPYZC010012526.1, read on the forward strand.
GATATTCCCAAAAAAAAAAGAATTATATCGATAATATATATAAAATTTGGCAAAATTTGTCTTGAGTCATCACGATTGTGTTTCGAGGGAGATTTCGTATTCGCCGACAATTCTCGTCGCTGCTAATTTGACTCCGAAGCAAGTATCTTCGCTCCTAATAGCAGGCCGTTAAATCGACCGATTGTCCCGTAAGAGCTCGAAAAACGTCGTAACGAGCTGCTCATTACCGCAAGAAGATTTTACGATCGACTTAATTTGTATTTCCGCAGCTGTTCGTGCGGATCGAGCTCCGAGCTGTGCATCGAGTGACGCGGACGTTAAACGCCCCCGACGCATTGGGGACTTTGGCACCCGCCGACGGGAACGTTCGCCATCCTTCCGGTGTTCGGAATCATCGGACTGGAGCCTTGGACGTTGTAGCAGGAAACTTCGCATCTGTAGCGCAAGAACGGATTGGAGCAGGGCGAACAGTCAACTCCTCCGGGCTGCTAGAGAACGTAAAATTTGTAGGTCACATTACCGACAACATGTTTTTTTTAATAACTTATAGATATTTATATATATTATGTACCAGCATGGTTCGTACCATGTGGAAATATCCATTCGATATGCAATACAATTTTGGACTTCCAACTCCATTCCATATGACATGAAAACAGGAATTCCGAAATTATAGCACATGGGATGGATTTCGGATTTTCGAATTCCATTACATATACTATCAAAACCGAATTTTTGAAAATATGGCATATGGAATGGAATTTGGATTTTCGAATTCCATTCCATATACTATTAAAACCAAATTTATGAAAATATCGCATATGGAATGAAATTCGGATTTCCGGAATCTATTCCATACACTATGAAAACGGATCTTTAGAAAATATAGCATATTCAGTGGCATTCGGGTTTCCGAAATTCATTCCACATACTATGAAAAGGTAATTTTGAAAAATATAACATATGGAATGGAATTCAGATTTCCAAAATCCATTCCATATGAAATTCTGAATTTCCAGCGTATAGAATGGAATTTCTGAATCGGGTGAGGAAGAGGAAGGGGGGGGGGCGAAGGTCATCTTTTGCGAAGATGACCGAAGATGGAGGACAAACAAGTCCAAACCAACAAACAAATCCACAATTTTCCAAAATATATGTACAAGATATATAAATAGTATATATACGTATATCCGGTACGCTATATTACTATAGCTATTATAATGTGATGGAAGCGTTCTTGAAATACCGGAAAATAGCCACCGCCGATCGAGCCGAATCCGAGGCCGAAGGTAATCTGCGGAACGAGTTGGATCTGCGGGACCAGAGTGAGGCCGATGTTGCCTCCGAACCCGCCGGTTCCTGGCCAAATCGGTCCACCGACTCCGGTCCCTCCACCCGTTCCTCCGCCGGTCCCTCCGGGACCGCCGTTTCCTCCATCGCTGGGTTTTCCTCCTCCACCGGAAGATCCTCCGGATCCTCCGGCTCCCCCTGCACCTCCGCTGGAACCCCCTTCGTTCTTCGGTATATGATTGTGGATGACGTTATTGATGTCGATGTTCGTAGTGATATTCGTCGGAGCCTGGTCCTTTCCCTTGGTCTTCTCATCGCAATCGTCGGACACGCAGGTTGTCTCGTACTGCGTTATTACCTGACGGGTCTCTTTGGTCTTCTTCATGCAATGCTTGTGACAATCGTGGACGCACTTCGTCGTGGTGCATTGCTCCATTCCGCAATTCTCGAAACAACTTCTGGTATCGCCTGCGGAAAGAATTTTAAAGTCATTGGGTCATTAAGTTCTCTTCATTAAAATCTACGTATCGATTACAAATGTTGTATGTAAATCTATGTATCGATTACAAATTATTAAAAATTGTCTATCGATGAAACTCGATAGAAACGATTTTTAGCTTTAATATTGATTTACTATTCGTTTTTTTATTAAATATCTTTCGCATATATTCTTCGCAAAGGATTTTAAAGTCATTGGGTCTTTACGCAAGTCTAATAATTAATAAAAATTTGATATTGATAAAACTTTATTCCAATGTTATCTTAGCATTAATATGGATTTACTATTATTTTTTCAATGGAATATATTTTGTTCCTATACTTTTTAACTCTGTAGCGTAGTCGTCGAATGACAGAGAACTGTTTTACCGACCGATCAGTCCAGACCCACTCGATAGAACGTCTTCAATCGCCTACGCGCGTCGCTACTTTCTACGTTAATGCCCGAGAATCGTGTACAGTGGGTAATAAGCGAATACATAGCGGATACATTAAGAAAAATATATCTGTGAGACTTGACCTACGTGATAACGATTGATTCACTCGGAACAGATCGTAATTGATTAGGACACTATTCAAGATGCATGTGTTTTTTTTGTATTGCCTCTTGAACTACAAAATGTATTTTGGTATCAGCTCTCAAGGGACGCACTCTTAGCCTTAGAGCCGCAGGTTCAATTAATAATAATAATAATAATAATAATAATAATAATAATAATAATAATAATAATAATAATAATAATAATAATAATAATAATTGGTTTGCAGCACGAGCCAAAGGCGAAATTTTATTTAAAAAATGGCAAAGTTTAAAATTTAGTAATGATTCAGTTTACTGGATGTCGCATTCATAGGCAGTAAAGATGTACTACTGCTCTTCGAAACTTTCGTATAGACATAAAATAGGCTTTGTAAAAATTCTACAACATTTAAGGAATAGTGAAACAATAAATTACAATAGAAGTCCCATAAGGTTGGACGACGTCGCTATAAAAAAATTGGACCTCACTCCCATCATCTTCATAATCGCTGTGCAAGTGGTGTCTATTCTGTCGTTTGAGACACTTCATGTTCTGTAGTCAGGATTTATTTTCTTAAAAATACATTTTAACCCTTTCCGATTTACCATATATGCAAAACATCCTAAATATCGCTTTGGATATTTTTTTGAACAGGTTCAAATTTAGGGATCTTTCCGTTTAGATACCGTAACACTCGTAGAACAGGAAAGATGTTTTACTGCTCTATCAAAACTTTTGTACAGACATAAACGGACTTTCTAAAAAAATCTATAACATTTAAGGAGTCGTGAAACAGTAAGTTGCAACAAAATTCCCATAAGGTTGGACGACTCAGTAAAAACAAATTTTAGCTCACCCCCATCACCATCATGATCGTGCAAGTGGTGTCGCTTCTGTCGTTTGAGACACTTTATGTAAGTCCTGTAGTCAGGATGCTGGCACTCGAGGAGAACCGTGTGCTCGTCGACGTTGGGCGGTAGAGTTACGCTCGAGGCAGACTCATCGTTGGCGGTAGAAAAACTGACGGCGACGAGATAGATCTGTAGCGCAAGCAGCACTTCGAATGACGTTCTCGACCTCATGACGTTAAACCGTGGAAGAACCTTCTCAACGCTCGTACACGAGTCTTTATATCAATGCAAGTACACGCTGGGTAAATGACCCGCACCTTTTCACTGTACTTCGTGATGTTTGCCCGTGTGCGACGTGGGGCGTTGCACTCGGCCAATATTTTAGCTTTTTCGCATTTTTTTACTTCACACAATCCCTCTCGCGGTCCCTTGCTTATATGTACACTACAACCATTGTGTTATGTGACAATGTAAACCTTTTCGCTCGCGAGGAATCGCGTAGATCAACAAATTTGCACTGCTTATCTGAAGACAGGAATTCTCATCTGACATCCCGTTTGTGTGTTCGCTTCCTCGCTCCGTCTTAAGTTTTTTCTATTGCAACCCTGAGAGTGTATTCTTAGTTATAAACTTTTTTTTTTATCGGGACGATAATATTAACGGGACGATATAAGCATTCATTTGTAGCGAATTAATATTCGCTGATTAAACTCTACATGGTCTTTTTGTCCAAGAAACCAATGCGCGGATAGGTTGAACTAATTGATCTGATACTTTAGGAGGCGAGCGAGCGAATTAACATAAACCAGTAACGCTTGTTTTTTTTGCAAGTGTTGTATGGTTACTAAAGCGACTATCTAATAATTACATCATCGCGAGTGCGCGTCCGATTTACGTTTACAATTTTATTTCTTTTACTTTTTGTTAATGTCGCCATCGTTTTTTAAGTAGTATATGTTTTACGTACCCGCGTTCCTTAAATCATTCGCTTCTGTCATACGCTGGCTGCATTCCCCAGACGTATTACACACGTTCTTTTACCCACTTCTCTGTATTCCTCAATTCATACAAGTATGTTACTATCGAGTTGGAATTATAATTTTTCGGCCGATACTGACATATCAGTGGAAAGATATAACTTCCAGGTTGAAAATTTAATTTTTTGACCGGAAGTAACGTCATATTTGAAATACATCACTTTCGGTTTGATAATAACATTTGCCACCTGACGTGACGTCATACCGGAAATACGTCACTTCCAGTTTGAATATCTTATTTGTCGACCGGAAGTAATCCGGACCGATCACAATTCATCACAGATGAAAAAACTGCAAGTGACCAAAACTTTATTCATCTAGGGGAAACGGGGACACATGTCCCCGTTTCCCCTAGATGAGTGCACAAGCGGGGACACATGTCCCCGTTTCCCCTAGATGAGTACACAAGCGGGGACACATGTCCCC